>PVKS010008853.1:0-66191 GCA_004027875.1 Aplodontia rufa
AAAAAAAGTATTAGATTGTAAAGCATTACATCTTATCTGGATTAAACTCATGTTACTAGACCATCTTTCTCACTGTCCAGGGTCTAGTCCCCACCTCCACCTATGAGTGGAGACAATCGACCCTTAGATCTCTGGGTTAAGCTGATTTTACTCAACATGATCTCTTCCATAACCATCCATTTACCCTCGAAGGCTGCATAAAAAGACTAGCTAACTCAGGTTCCTCTTCAAGAAACCCAGGCTCAGGCAGGTTTGGTGGTGAGGCAGGCTGTTGTGGGTGTCAAGTTCAGTTCAATCTCAATTCCTACAAGTTCTTTCCCTGCAGGAAAGAGGACAGCTTCACTATACTCTTTCTTCTGTCAGAATTATCTCAGGGACTAGGAGAAGTGGGACCTGGAGCTTCAGCTGAGCGGGGCACTTAAACAAACATCAGTCAAAGCCTTTAAATTGAGTGGGTTAACACGAAAACAAAGCACATATTATACTTTTTATTTTATTATTTCTTAAAAAATATTTAAAGGAGAAAGCCACGTAAAGTAATCTCACCAAAGATTTGAACATTGCTGTCCCTCCCTTCCGTTAACTAAATCATTTTTCCCTCCGGCTAAAAGCAGTCTCATTAGGACGGTATCAGTATTTCAATAGTTATAAATAGTATTAGTCTTGCTTGTCTTGTCAGTGATCCTTGCTGCCCCAAATCATCATTACTCTAAAGATTTCAGTAGCCCATCCAATTTCATGGAAAGATATCAAAACAAGCGTGCAATTAGGTGTGTAATTTTAGAGCCTCTTTTGGATGTTCACACATTACTTGTGCCTTCTGATAAATTTCCCTTTTGGACTTGCTGAAAGAGCATGAGCTCTCCTCATTAATAACTGCTTCTCTTTAAAATTCTTTAATGTCCAGAATGAGCAGATCATGTTTCACAGAAATTAAACACCTTTATTTTGTGTTGCATTTAAGCTGAAAGTAACATGATGGAGGGAGAAATGCCATTATTTGAGGTACAATTAGGGTACCTTTTAAAGTTGTGACAGCTTAAGGTAAATGTAATCACAGAACAATTAGCTGGTAATTATGCTATTCCTACTCAAATTCATGTCTGCAGTGAGCAAAGATCCTGAATTTCAGTCTGTGACAATTTAGGTGAATTATTTATTTTCATTGAATAACTATTGAGGAAAGTCAATGAAGCAAGAACAGAAGATCATCCATTTACCTGACAAAGCTAAGTGTAATAGTCCGCAGACTATCTACTAAATAGGTGGATGTCCATTTTAAAAAGATTATTTACATAACTGTTCTCTTGGAAAACAATTACATGATAAGAGATCTTTTTTAATGATGTTTTAAATTATAGCTTGACAGTTTTATTATAAAAAAGGACATTTGTACAGCTAATAGACCATTCATCTACCTTTTCAGTGCTCACCACATTGTTTTCAAACCCTATAATAGTTTTTCCTTCTAGGAGGTGTGTAGCATATAACTCTTGATTTCCCCAGGGACCAGAAGTTTGCCTCACACACAGTGGTTGATGAATATTTGTTGAACTGGAGTACATATCTTGGACTTTTCTCAGTTACATCTCATATTATTTCCTTTGCCTTTTGCTGTAGGAAAGTCTAAATATTTCTGGATCTGTGCTGTTTCCAAAGTGGCAAGGTCAACTGATAGAAATACAGTAAGCACTTAAAAATGTCCCTCAAGGTGAGAATTTTATCTCCAAGATACTGGAATGGGAACGTTCTCATATTACATATAATTCTCGTGAATGCCTTAGAGTCAAGACTCAAGTTCTAAATTTTATTTATTTATTTTTAAAATGTTGAGTAAAGAGTTTGAAACAGGCACTATCAATCAGAAAGAAGCATAAGACCTTTAACTCTCTCTGATGTGGGTTCAAATGCTGACTCAGTATGGAGCCTAGACTGCTCCTCACATCCACGAATGAGTGTTTCAAACAACAGTAATGTGGAGTCATAAGGAGCTTGGTATTAGACTCATATCATGTGTTCATACTGGGCTCCACAGAGGTCCTGGTAGGCATGCAAATAGTGCACGGTATTTTATATTGCTCTTGTTTTCTTGTGCTGATTGTAAAGTTGTTAATCACAATGATGACTGATGAATTTGAGAACCAAACACATGATCCTGGTGTGAATTCAAATAACAACTTTTACACTTATGTCAGAATCCTAGGCCAGGGCTGTTTTCACTTTATGTAATCATTTGTTTCTGATGTTAGTAGAAAACAGACACCCGATTGCGTACACAAATATGCTAATATTTACAGAGAAAAGAAAACTTCTGACTTTGGCCAAATAATCAAAACAAGAACAAGTTGCATTTTCTAATCAAACCCTTTTTTTATTGAGAAATTTATTATTGAACAACCATACAAGTTTTTAACAAAATAATATAAAATGTGTATAGATAATGTATATTAGATTTACCCCCAGGAGTGCCCCCGAAATTACTCACCCTTATTCCTCCCTTACCCTTCCCACAATATCTCTAAAAATGTATTAGGTTGTATAACATTACACCTAATCTGGATTTAACACATGATAATAGACCACCTTTCTCAATGGCGAGGGTCTAGATCCAGCCTCCACAGATGAGTGGAGACATTCGACCCTTGGTTCTCTGGGTTAAGCTGATTTTACTCAGCATAATTTCTTCCATAGCCATCCATTTACCTTCAAAGGCTGCAATATCATTGTTTCTAACTGCTGTGTAAAATTCCATGGTATATATGTACCACAGTTTTTGGATCCATTCATCCAGTGAGGGACATCTGGGTTGTTTCCATAATTGAGCAATAGTAAATTGAGCTGCTATGAACATAGATATTGCTGAGTTGCTGTAATGTGCTGATTCTAAATCCCCTGGAAAAATACCCAGGAGTAAAATAGCAGCATCATATGGTGGGCTCATCCCTAGTTTTTTGAGGATTCTCCACACTGCTTTCCCGAGGGGCTGTACCAGTCTGCAACTTCACCAACAGTGTGTTAGTGTCACTATCTCTCCACAGCCACTCCAGCATCTATTATTGTTTATTTTCTTCATTTTTGCCATTCTGACTGGCATAAGGTGATATCTTAATGTAGTTTTCATTTGCATTTCTCTGATTACTAGTGATTTAGAGCATTTTCTCATGTATTCATTGGCTTGATCAAACATTTTTGGAGCATACATGCATTTATTCCCTTTAGTAGATTTTAACATATACTACTATGTCAAAGTTTCCAATATATTATGCTTTTTAAAAGTACCTAATTTGTTCCTGTCTCATTGCAGAAGTTTGAGGCACAGTAACTTTCTTTTAGTAGTTTTAGAATTTATGAGAAAGAAAAATTATATTTCTATAATGGGAAAAGGAAATGGAATTGGTGTGCTTGATTCTGAGAATCAAAAGAATGTTTAAATTTTCTTGTCTTCTTGGTTCTTTTTCCCTGCATCTCATCTCTGTTTTGAGTTCTATTTACACAGTTTTTAGCTTTCCAATGCTATTTTAATTAAGTTTTTTTTAAAATCATATTCCACTTATTTAGTTCTGTTGCCTCATCTGTTTTCCTACTGCTATATTGTTCCCTAGTTTTGCACCTCTTCTTAAATTCTATAATCCAAAACTAAACTTCTCTAAAATTTTGGAAAATTTATTTCCAGGAATGTTCATTTCTGTTCAAGGTTAATTTTGGACATTAAAATTTCATTAATAATTAAGATATTTGTCACTGAAAACATTAAGAGCCTCACTTGTGTTGGTCTTGCATCTCATGTGTTTTTCTCATTTATTAAATTTTGAAAAATAATTTTCAGTGTATACCATTTAGATTTTTGACATTTCACTGTTGTTTGAATGAGGCTAGGGAAACTTTTAACTTCGTTTCTTATTTGTTTTATCCATCTCTTGGGGTTTTACTTTTTCATGAATCTTCCATGTCCTCCTCTGTAGGATAATGACAATGTGTGGATAGATTGTCAGCCGTGTATCAGAGAGAAGCTTTCAAAATTGCATTTGTTGTTTGTTTATTGGTTTTTAATTTGATTTTTAAAATTTAACCATGGATTAAACTCAGGGATGTTTAACCCCTGAGAAACATTCCAGCTCTTTTAATTGGAGACAGGGTCACACAAAGTTGCTTAGAGCCTCACTAAGTTGCTGAGGCTGGCTTTGAACTTGAAATCCTATGGTCTCAGCTTCCCAAGCTGCTGAGATTAGAGGTGTGCATCACCACGTCCAACTAATTTGAAAATTCACTGAATACTTTTCTATGCTTTTTAACGTGTGTTAATCAGAACAAAAAATATCTTCCCTTTCAAGGGCAAAAATATTTGTTCAATTCATAGTATGAGATAGGGAAAGATCATTTGTGGAGCTAGTTGTGACTACTCAACTAAATATCCAAATAAGAATATCCACATACATACACATACAACTTTAACTGTTCTAAAATGTATTGCTATGTTTATACTTGTGTGGGAAAGTTGTATGTGTTCAACAGCTCATCATTTCTTTTTTCATCTGCTTTTGGTTCATATCTTCTGACTTTGGTAATAGTATTTTTGACAATGGAAAGTGATATTGATAATCAAATTATATGTTGTGGCAATATTTTCTTGTCATTAATATAAGGTCTTTCCCAAAATGTAAAATTTTTAAATAAGCATATCAAATAATTTTCTTAGTCATTTAAGGTTTAATATTTGACTTTAAATTCTTTTTTCTTTTTATTTATTTATTTATTAAAGTGACAGGTACAGTGAGAGAGGGAGAAAGAGAAAGAGATAATCAATTTTATTTAATTTTTCATGTGGCTTTTATTTCTCTGAAGCTTCGTTGTGTGCATGATGCTGGGGTTAGAAATTGTGTACTCGCACATGCCAGGCAAGCTCCATGACCTCTGATCCACTGCTCCAGTCTCCGCAGTTTTTCTTAAATCTTAACTATTTGTATAATCACATTCATTTGAAAAGACATCTTCTATCATTAATTTAATTTTTTTGGATTTATTATGGTCCAATTTCAATATACTATTGAAATTTGGAGATATATATGTATATATATAATCCAAATATTTGTGTATATATGTGCATATATACATGTGTATATATATATATGTGCATATATATATATATATGTTTTTACATTTTTATTTTATTTTATTTTTTGCAGTCATAGGGATCAAACCCAGGACCTTATGCATGATAGGCAAGTTTTCTAGAAATGAGTTATATATCATTCACCCTAATTCTAATTTTATATCAGGAAGGAAGCATGTATGTGCTTAAGCATAAGCCCTTGTATGTTCATATTTTGTATTTTACCATATATGTGGTACGTAGCATAGCTCTTCCCTTCTACATAGTCGCTTCTTTTGTCCAAGCTCGCCAAAGCCTATAGTGTACTTTGTACCAAATGTACTTCTCAGTTTGAGAATCTTGTATCCATGATCTAAATTGCACATTCTTTACGTTTTTACCTGTGTGTTTTCGTGTCCATTGAGCCAATCCTCATTTCAGGACTTTCAGAATAGTAAAAGATCGCTGGATGAGACATGTCAACACCATGGAACACAGCCCAAGGGAGAGAGAAGAGCTGAACTCAGAACATGGTAATTTGTAGAGAAAAGAGGTATACTTTGGAAGACATACCTTAAGTAAACATTATGAGCTTTTTTTGGCAAGATTGATATTTGGGTTTTAAGAAACTTTAACAAACTAAGACACTCCCTTTTTTTTACAGAGCAATTATTTTACTCTAAGTTAATGAGCATTGAAATAATAGTGAAAAAAATCAGGAATCTTGATTTACAAACATTCTTCCTTCTTTCTCACTAAACTTGAATAGCACCCCCACAGAGAATATGAGAGTGGGTGAAGGGAAAGCAAATTAAAGTTATTAAGTGGATAAGTGCTTGTTTTGACTTCAGAAAGGAAGTTTTAAATGGCTGTGGCACTAGGAACCCTTGAGCTCAATTATGACAAGTGCAAATGACAATAAGGATGATACAAGAAATTTATTTTTGTGGAAATATTCTATAAAAGATTCTATCTGAAATACTAATTCAAAAAGTATGTAAACATTATATAACAGTTGACATAAAATGATATGTATTTATACATATTATAGCATGATAATAAACAGCAGATATCTCCAGCTTAAATACCTATACATTGTGAAAATCTTTGGAGCTAAATTTATTTGTCAAACTCTATTTGACCAGATGAGAGGAATATGTGAAAAATCATATAATATTAAATGGACTACCATTTTGTAAATATTTGTAAAATATTTTTCTGAGATTTGTATTAAATTTCCATAGAAACTATAAGTCAAATTGGGAAGCACTGACATTTTCAATCTATCAAATCTCAAAATTCCCCAAAATGGAATACACATTTATTTTGATTTTCTTTTATTTCTTCCATCAGTGTTATAGATTTTTATAGATCTTATATAAAGTTTTCTCAGATTTATACTTAATTATTGCATTTTTGGTGCTGTAATAAATGGTAAAATAAAATTTGATTTCAAGGTCCAATTTTTCAAGACAGAAAGAAATGAACTTTTGGATATGAACTGTTTGTCTTGTGACCCTGTTGTAATCTCTTATAGATTCTTTGAGCTTTTCAACATGGATGGTGGAGTCTTCTACAATATAGTAGTTTGATTCCTTCTTTTCAAATGTGTATAACATTATTTCTTCTTCTTGGATTTTAAAGCATAAAGCTGGGAATTCCACTGTGGCATTGAATAAGAATGAGAAAAGACATATTTGTCTTTTTTCCTATCTTAAGAGAAAGCACTCTGGTTCTCATTATTAGTGGTAGGTTTCATATTAGTTGTTTTTGTGATTTTATTTACCAAGTTGAGAAATTTCCCCTTTATTGTTAGAGTACAGATGGAATTCATAGTTAAATATGAGTATTAGATTGGTTCAAATGTTTTTCTGCTTCACTTTGATATGATTACATAGCTTTTTATCTTTAAATGTTCGTATATTGGATTACCTTGATTTATATTCCATGTTGAACCATGTTAGTGTTTGGTTAAGGTGAATAATTATTTTCAAGTATCATTAGGTTCGATTTGCTAATATTTTTATGATCTCTTGCATCTGTATTCATAAATGTTTGATAGTTTTTCTCTTCAATTCTTTAGCCTTGTCCAAGGACTTGGGAAGAATCCTCTCTGTTTCAATTGTCAAATTGTCATTTCATAAAGAAAGATTTAATAGAATTTGCCAGGGAAATCATTTGCATCTTGTGCATTGTTTTACATTTAAATTTAGATCTGTTCATATTATCTGTGTTTCTTTACTCTTTTATTGGTTTTGTATTTGAAGGTATTGATCCATTTAATCTCAGTAATTAAATATGTGGACAATTTTATATGCATAATTTCCCTTTATTATACTTTTACTATGAATGAGATCACTAATTTGTGTCTTCTCTCCTTTTTATATGATTAACTTGGCTTGTGATTTATATGTATTATTGAAATTTTCAAAGAACCAGCTTTTTGTTTTGTATACATTTTCTAGTATTTCTAGAGATTAATTTAATTAATATCTTTCTTAATTTATATTATTTCTGTTGTATCTGTCTCTCTCTCTTTGCATTGGCCTTCAAATATGTTGATTTCTATAGTTTCCCTAAATGGAAGCATATTATTAATTTTGTATATTTTTGTTTTCTAACATGTGTAATTTTATGCTGTGTATTTCTATCAAAGCACTGTTTCATTAAATCCTACAAAGTTTGGTGTGTATTTTTATTTAGTGCCAATATTTTTAAATGTCTTGGATTTCTTCTTTGTCCCTCATGATATTTCCAATTTTTTTTAACCTCTATGCATTTGGAAATGTTCTAGATGACTTTATGTGTTAGTATTTACTTTAGGCCTCTGTATTCTGAGAATATACTTAATATTATTCCTGTGCTTTAAGGTTATTAAGTCATGCATTATGACTTAGCACATTTTCTGTGTTGGTGAATACTCTAAGGAAGCTTGAGAGGAATGTGTATTTTGCTGTTTGGGGATGGAGAATTTTATAACTGTCAATTAATGACAGTACTGTTGAGTTCAACTATGCAACAGATCACACTTTGTTCTTTCAATTACAGAGTGGTGTTGAAATTTTCAGCTCTACTAGTCAGTTTTCCATTTCATGCCTTCAATTACACCTTCTTTTGCCTACAGATTTTGATGCTCTGTTAGATGGTGCATACAACTTTTGAATTATGCCTTCTCAGAGGATAAGCCATTACGTATTATATGATTCCTCTTTTCTTCTCTGAGGAGTCCTCCTTTTCTGAATTTTTTTTCTGAAATAAATATAATAACTCCAGTTGTTTTTTTCTTTTCTTTATTTTTTGAGTACTGGTTTATCTCTCTTCATTTAATTTTTATTATATTTCAGTCTTTGTCTTTAAGATATTTGTGGATAAATATGTTTGGATCTTATTTTATGTCCATCCAATCTCAATATTTTATTGGATGTATTTAGACCATTTACATTTAATGTGATTATTGATAAATTGATATTTAATCTAACATATCTGTATATGTTGCATACTTGTTGCATTTGTACATTGTTTATTTCCTTCTTTTCTACCTTCTCTGATCTTCACTGTGCATTTATGTAATTCCATTTATCTCCTCTCTTTGTATGTCAATTATAGTTACTTTAAAAAAATGCATCAAGGAGCTACTTTAAATTTATCAATATACATCTTAATTAATGTAAAACCATCATCAAATAATGCATATGTACTTACATAGTGTAGGTATCATGATAATATATTCCCAGTTCCTCCTTCCCATCTTTTAAGACCCTACTGTAATTCATTGCATTTATCCATGTGCTTTTACTCAATGTATTATTACTAGGATTATTAGTAAATTTAGTTATATTTTTAGATAATAAAGACTAAAAAAAATTAAAAGTTGTTTGTTTTTTGTTATTCTTTCAGTAGTATTTGAGTGTTACATAAGGGAATTTGAGTTACTAACCTGTGTTTTCTAGCTTCTCATCAAATGACTTCTGTTATCATTTATTTCAGGGAAGTTTGTGATTAATTCCTTCAGTTTTGGTTCATCTGCTATAAATTTTCTTTTTGCAGTGTAGATAATATGAACCCTAACTCCAAGCTTCAGTAATTTGCTTTTATTTCTTTGGCTTTCTAAAGGTTCAATATGATATGCTTGTTTGTATTCTTCATGTGTTTATACTGCTTAGTGTTTGCCGTACTTCCTGTCATTAATTTTGGATTGTTATCATCCATTGTTATTTCAAATAGTTCCTCTGTTCCACCTTCTTTTCTCCTATTGACATTCTAAAAGGACATGATATTGCTTTTGGATTTCTTAGATGGTAGTTTCTTTTTTACTAAAATTCTTCTTTTTTCAACATTTTTGTTGGAAAAGATTCTACTGATTTTGTTCATGCTCACTAACCCTTTCTTGACTATGACCACTTGGCTAACAAATTAATCAAATGCATCTTTATTTCTGTTACAGTGCGTAGAATTACCTTTTGTTTGATAGAGATTCCTTTTCTCTGCTTACATTATCTATCTGTTCTTGTTGTTGTAAAACCTCATTTGATAATTCCAACACTGATGTCGTAGCTGAATCTGTTTTAAATGCTTTCGTCCATGTTTTTCTTGCCTTTAGCATGACGTGTGTGTGTGAGAGAGAAAGAGAGAGTGAGAGAGGTCAGATGAGATGAATTTGGCGATAGGAATTAAGCTAAACAGATCTTTCATATGAAATGCTATATCAATCTGGCTGAGTTTCCTGTATCTCAAGGTGCCAGAGCCTCCAAAACCCTCTAATGTCTTTTTGTCTTCTTTCTTGACTTTGGATTTCCCTAAGGGGTCCTCAGAACACATCAGATTAAAGGTTGTATCCTGCAGGTCTTTCACTTGTAATTTGCTGCTTTTTGCTTTTTATTTTATTTATTTTACCAGAGATCTAAATGGTGGAAGATTATTCTACTGTATGATTAAATAATCACTGTTATATGTAATTTATTTTATTTAATTTTAAATGACAACATGAAATTTTATTCATGACAAATTTTTTAAAATAGGATTTTATTTTTCATTATAGATTCACATACTGAAGGGGCTTGCTGCTCCTTCATACAGGCACATATAATATATATCCCCTCTTTACCCTTCCCACCCTCTCCCTTCCCTACACCCATCTCCTCCTCTCTATCCCTTGCTTCCCCTAGTATGTGAAAGTTGCCACCAGTTTGATTGGTTAATCTGTGTTTGATGAGTCTATTGTCTAAACTTAAATCTTCACTTGTAAGGAACTTGTGCCCTGCACTAAGACAGGAGGCTAATGAGAGCTATCTTGGTAGGAATGCCCTTTCCAAGCTAGTATCAAATTCTAGTCAAATGTTTCTCTTAGAGAGTAGCCCTTTGTTATAGACAGTGCTCTATTTCACAATTTTGTTTTTTATCATTTTCCTTGTATTATGGTTTGGATCAGAAATATTCTCAATGTGATAAAGGTTTGGTGTCAACTACAGGAATATCCATAGGTAGAACTTTTGGTAAGTGATAAGATCATGAGAGCTTTGACCTCATTAGTGAATTATTCCATCACTAACTGAATGGACTCTTTGGAAGTGGTGGAAATTGTAGGCAGGTGGGGCATGGTTGGAGGAAGTAGGTGGATGCAGGCCTGCCCTTGTTCCTGCCTCCCTCTCTCATCCCTGCATCCTGGCTTCCATGAGCTGAGCAACTTTCCTCACCATTATGCATTTTTTTTTGTCATTGTTGTTTCTGTTTTGTTTGTTTTTTAAAAGAATTAGAATCAATTTTATTTGCTTTTTCAACTGATTATTGTTTTTCTGACACTTAGTTCTGTGTATGGTGCTAGAATTTGAACCCAGGTACTAGTGCATGCCAGGCAAGGGCTCTACCACTGAGCCACTGCTCCAGCCCTCACCATGATGTGTTGCATCACCTCAGGACTAAAGCAATAAAAATGACCAACAATGAACTGGAACCTCTGGAACCATGAGCCAAAATAAATCTGTTCTTTGTTTTTCCCAGATGTTTGACATGGCAACAAAAAATAACACACCTTGTCAAAATCACAAGGGATCTTTCTGGATTCTGCGTTGTGAGGACCTGGAAGAGGTTCTGTAGGAAATACTTAAGACTTTGGGGGCCATCCTAGGACTGCTACTGTCTCCCATGAGTTGTTAAATGTCATTCTAGTTCACAGGAAGCCTTGAACTATTAGTTAACATAACAATGTAGATGTTTCTATCAGTTTATGACTCTAGTGTATCTTTTGTTTCACTTTTGTTTCAGGTTAGCTGTGACTTCTCAGATTTACCTGTTTCCACGTTTCAAGGTTTTAGTTGTCCTATCTCCTCAGTTCTGGAATCAGCATAAAAAAGTCATTAATTTTTAGTTTGTTCAGTTTACTTTTGTTTTAAGAATTGTAATGCAAATATTTGTACTCTTTACATGTTACAGCAGACACCAGCAGTATGGTGATTGCTGACTTCTAAAATAATAGACTTCTTATTAATCTACCACAAATTCAGTATGAAAAGAACTTGAGTTCCACAGTAATAACTGAGTGATGCCTTAGGAGGTTCTTAACCCTTTCAACATGGTATTTGGAAACTTAACTGTTGCCTTTCCCAGAAAAACAAGAAAGGGATCTGATTCCAGAAATTTCCAGTGGTAGTAAACAAATCAAGATGGAATTAATGGTGCAAAATGAAATGATTCACAGCCAAACATTATACAGAGAAGTGTTCAGTAGCAGTTATTTATCAACAATGATTGTCCAAGAAGTAGTTTTGTGTGTGTTTGTGTCCCAGCCTAGCATCCTTCTCCTTCTCCACTTCTTTCATTATGATGTTGTTCTTACATGTACAATGGTAAGACTCCTTCCTTTCTAGTCAGAGCTCAGCATAACCTTGACCTTGGTCTGAAGATTTGAACAGGGCCTAATTTGAATATTGATTATGCTATTGCAAAAGAGGAACTCTTTTCAGCTTAGCAAAGTTAGGTAAGAGGAATAAAAACCTGCGGCAGGAAGGAGATAAGAGACAGTCTTGCTTCTGCTGAGGAAAGGTTTCCCTGACAGTTCAAAAATGTAAAACAGAGTTGAGAGGAAACCCCAATGACAGCATGATCTATATTTTGTTTTGCCCGAGGCCCCAGAAAATTTAGTTATAGGAATCTACGGATTCTCTGTAGCATATAAGAAAATTCGAGTTTGGATTTTGTAACTAATGAATATGATGAACTTATGCTAGTCTCTGGATCTGGGAGACAATCTCCAAAAATTAATTTTGGTCTGTAAAAATCACCTTTCAAATAGTTAAAAACAAATAAACAATACAGGAGACTGACTGAACAAGATTGTTATAAATAAACATTTGTAGGGCATTTGCTTTCCAAAATAGTCTTAAAAGGGCATAATGAAAATAAAGAGGGCCTTTTCATGGATGAACAGTAGTGACATTCCAAAAGAAGTAACACAAACTCATATATTTACTTTCTATTTGGACTATAAAGACATGCACTTAAGAATGAGATATATCAAGAGTTAAATAATAGTATTTTTCTGCATTACCTAAAGTAATCTTTAAATAATCTGTTATTTCTCCTTTGAGGATGATACACTGGGGGGTCAGAGTGGTAAAGAAACTTACCCAAGTGGCTGAATGAGTGGAGTCAAATTGAGAGACTTTGGGTAACTTTCTTCATTGGATCATGTTTGGGTACCATTTTCATTTTAATTTTGAATGTGGGGAACACTTACCCAGAAGTATTGCAGTATTTCTGGCAATGAATTTTTGTTCCACATAATACTAACTAAATTAGTTTGTCCAGTAAATGTGGGTTTAGAGTCACTGATATCCATCAGTTGCTTCCTGCTACCCCCACTTCTGCCCTCACAGCCTATATCACTCTAGGTGGTAAAAGGGAGCAAATGGATCACTCGAATTAGTACAATGGCAGGACAGTATTATGGATGGACTATTAAAAGTAGTATGGATGGAAAGCTGGGAGATCACAAATATAGGGCCCAGGATTCAGGAAAACAATGATTAATTTGGTTCGAAAAAATGGGGCAAGGAGTGGCTACCAAGAATACAGAAAGGAAGATGTAAAGAGAATGTAGCCTAAGGAAGAGCCATGAACTAAGCTGGGCACAAAGCCTGGATTATCTACACACTTCCTGTCTTCTCCCCCTCTACTCTTGCCATTGTTCCTTATCAGCCACACCCAAGTAACGTGTTGGAGACACTTGCTGATTCAGTCCATTTAGAAAGAACCTCAGGGCATACACAGAATAGCGAAGGCAGGAGAGCAGACTTGGACGTGAAACGGGAATGGGAAATATCCATATGAGCCAGCTCTTCTTCAAACAAAACAACAGCAAAACAAATCTACAGCAATGCTAAAGCAATGAGTATGTTACTCGATTGCTCTTTAACTCATTTTCGAGTGTGTTAAATACATACCTTGGTATCCCCCCAAATGAGGTTAACATTCCATTTTAAGAGCTCAAGATTTGGATGAAGAATAATCACAATTCCCACAGTGCTCAATTTTCACTTCTACAGCAATCACATTCAATGTTAATTCATGTGCTTAAAATGCATTTAAAAACAACAGAAACAAAACTTTCAAATATTTAGGGAGAGCAATAGACAGATATGTAAGTTGTGTGTGTGTGTGTGTGTGTGTGCACTCAAAATTTTAATCATCCTCTTTTTATGATTTTTTAAGTATCTATTTTCTTAAATGTATTATAAACATAAAAAAAACAATTTAACAACCTGGCCACTAAATTTTTATCTGACATATGCTGGATAATTTTCAAGTACAATGTAACATTTTTACTCACCCAATAAGCATGTTAAGTTTAATACGTGCTAGACATTATGGTTTGAAGTGACTTATTTAATCAAAGTAAGTAACTTGGATGGTTTCTCTAGAGTCATTTTCTTTGTTTTTATAGGGAGAGAAGACCTAGTACTGCATTAGATATCATAAGATAGGATTTGATTGTCAAATCTAGTGGTACTATAAATGTGTGTAGGTGTCTGAAAATCAAAATAAACAACCTCTTCCAAATTGAAAATAACTAACTGTGCTTCAGTAAGGATTGTTTGTGGGCTATTCACAAGGCAATTCAATAGTTCTGGTTCTTATGTAATTCATACCTCTTTGAGGGAATCTGCTTCTTGCCTGTAACTGAAAGAAGGTGTTGAGGTCGATGAGCCAGCATTATGTAAAATCACATTTCCACATGAGTGAACCAAAAAAAACTTGAATTGCAAGCTAGAATCAGAAAGTATGTGTGCAGGAACTTCATTTTATGGTAGTGGTAGATTAGACAAATTCAGAACACCATCACCCCTGGAAATAATCACTATCAAATACTGACTTTAAAATAGCAATTAAGAAACTCAAAAACAGCATCTCAAATAATACTGTGGAATTTCCGAGCCAATTATGGGGAGAAAGTCTATAATTGGTAATGCACGCAGAATATCAGAGCACCAATGTTTTGTATATCATAAAATGTTCATCACAAAAACATGTCTTAGTTCTGTGTCTCCTCTGAGCCAGAGTCAGAGGTTCATGTCAGGGCTGGAACAGGGTTGTGACTTGGGAGACATCCCCACATTTATGCATGGCTTAGTTCTCAGAGTGAGAGTAAAGTAGTTCTATAAGGGCCTCTTCTCCATTAGCCACAGTTCATATCCCTATCATGAGAATTCACAGCAAGGACGGTTGAGGACCTGAAGACTTTGATCAAGCTTAGAGTCAGTACTGACTCAAAGTGCCCAGAGGTACCTGTAGGTGACTAGCAGAAGCAAATGCACAGCTCTCCAGAGGGACGTAGAGATACGAGTTTATAGGAACACTCAAAAATTTAAAGTATATATTATGAGGCAGTGGTAAGCAACAATGATCAGCATGATAAGAAAAAGTGCTAAAGAAGACCATAAGATGAAAGTAAACAAATTTAAGCTTCAATCACAGACAAGTGGAAGTTAAAGTTCACTAGTAGAAAAAAAGGGGAATGTTCGTGACAAAGATAATTATGATTATTTTTTCTACCTATTAATGTGGCTTCAAAATATATAAACAAAAGCTAAAAGACCTATGAAAATAAGTATGCAGATTCTGACTTTTTTTTAAGTGAGAGATGTACAATGAGAGAGAAAAAGGAAGATTCAATTTTATTTATTTCTTCATGCAGCCCTAGTTGCTCTGGCATCTTATTGTATACGAAGTTCTAGGGATCAAACTTGTGTCCTTCCACATACTAGACAAGCACTTCAACTGCTGAGCCACCACCCCAGCCCCAAGAAATACGCAAATTTTAAGAAGCACATCTTAACAAAATCTTATGAAAAATTAGTAGAAAGACTTGACAAAATGTTACAAATAATCTAAAATAGTTGAATAGCGTATGAATTTGTCCTGCCGTGACTGCGGCAATATTGAGTCATTACTGCCACAACTATCCCAAAGTAACCCCAGTTGGATATTTTTACCTTCATTTTCCCCCAGATTTCAATAGAAAGACCAAAGAGAAGGGTATGTGGAGTTTTGAAACAAGATCGTAGCACCAAGATTGTAGATAAATCAGGTGTATTCTGGGTTAGGAAGAATTCATGTTTTTCTTAATCAATATAGACACCCTTAATTCTGACCCAAATTTTGGGGTTTCTCCTCATGTTCTTGCTGCCACCCAGGACCCAGCGTTTGTCACTAAGTTATCCAATTGATTGCACTCTCTGTGACGGTAGATCTGTTGGTCTCCCTTTCTTTGGTCCGAAGATACTTAGTTCTCACACACTAGGACAAGGTTATTCCAGAACAATTAGCACAGTCTAGACATCTCTTTGTTGAGTTCCATAGAACACTGTATCTGGTAACTACCAATGTGATATTATTTTCATACCTCACAGAGCATTTACACAAATTGATTATGTCTTTGTCATTCAATAATTCTCAAAAGTTCAATATTTTTATGCTGTCAATAGTAAAATTAAGCCAGAAATCATATCCCAGATGAGACTAACATAATCTTATGATTGAAATTTAGAAATTTATAGCTTAATAATCTATGAGTGAAAACAGAAAATGAGTGAAAACAATTTACATTTTGAATTGAATGGCAAATAAAACATAAAATTAATTTTGACCAAAATTAATACTTTTTAATTTTTATTTTATATTTTTGTGGTGTTTGGGACCTCTCACATGTTCAACAAGTGCTCTATCACTTAGCTACATCCACATCCCTTAAAAGAAACTTTAAAACAACCTATTTATGTTATAAAAAGGAAAGAAAAAAATGAACTATGCATCAGAAAAGAAAATCATGGGAATCAGAGAATGGAAAAACAAGTTTATAAACTACATAAAGAAGGAGTATTAAAGGTGAGAGCAAGAAGAAATAGAATAGAAATCAAATATACAACAAATTATAAATCATTAAATCCTAAATTTGGCTGATTTCTTGGTTAGTTTTAGAAAGACTAACTGTAAATAATTATGTAATAAAATTTATCAATAATTTAAAATAAAGAATCAGTGAAAAGAGCCATCACCGAAGATGCTATAGTTAATATTTACTGCAAATGTATTGGCAATTTTAAGTTGATTACCAGGAAAATATAGATGAAATACATGTTTTACAAACACACAGTTTCAAGAAGAAAGGAAATCACTCCTACATAGTTATCAAAAATTAAGTAAATTTAAAAAAAATTTTGAGGACTGATTCAAAGATAATTCCTGTTCCATAATTCCTCAATGAAGAATTCTAATAAATATTTAGGTAGCAAATAATTCTATTTTTCCATTAATTTTCCACACATTAAGAAAGAAATACTCCTTAACATTTTTAATAAAGACAGAAAATTTTTAACTTCAAAACAAAGATAATTAGCAACAAAAACTATTCACAATCATTATTATTGATACACATATCTTAACTAAAATATTTGGAATATTTATTCAGTAATATGTAAAACAAGTTAATGTATCAGGGTGTATTTCATTTTCCCCAAGAATAAAAGACTTGTTTATATTAGAAAGTCATTCAATGTAATTTATAATATTGAGATCAAAGTTATAGATTACCTAATGAATTATGTAAGTAAAAAAAGATTTTTTTTAAACAAGCTTTCATGCCTTTATGATAAAAATGGGATTTCATAGTAACTGGGAGGAGCAGGAATTCTGAATTTTCATAAAGAATATGTACAATGAAGTTAAAATGTAGATTTGATGGAAAATAGAAAATTTTAGATCAATTCTATTAGTATTCACTAGGGGACCAGTCCCAGGTTGGCCTCCAAGGATGTCCCAAGATGCTAGACAAGTTTGTTGTCCTTTAACGCTCTTATCCCCATTGGAACAGTTAGAAAGCCAGGGAATCCTTTTGTATTGAGGGCTGTGCAGCCTGAGGTTTGAGTGACAATTTTTCTTGGTTACTAAGTTCCAAAGGAGTGGTTCAGCCTTATGCCTAGAGTTCGAAATTTTTACAAAGATGTTCTCCTTTTGTGAGTAGCTAGTAGGATTTTTCTCAGAGACCCTCCAGCCAGGACTTTCTGTTCTAAGATCTTGCTGAGATCCACAAGATATTTAATTATTTTGTAAGTAGTAACAACAATTAGATCAACAATACTTTGCATACAGCAATATGGCGATCAATGAATTTTTGAAAACATTTTTAAATGTTTTTTGAATATTTAAGAATTGTTTCTAAGTAATAATTATGTGTCTTTTTAAGTGGTTCTTTCAGAATTCAATGGAAAAAAATTTGAGGCCTGAATAATCTCTATAATCATGAATTTCTTACCTACTGATATCATATTAAAACCCTAAATTTTTAGCTCCCCTTCCAAAAGTTAAAATTTGGCAATCGTGAGGCTTTATTTCTCCTTGGAAAATGATTCTTAGTTAGCCAAGATCAATGCTTTGCTGTTTTGAGTAGTCTTTCATGCATTTCACATACCTTTCTATTCCTGGTAGGGATTGTGGTTTCTGATTTTGGCTCAAGATTTCCCATTGAGGTTTTTTTTTTTTTTTTTTTTTTTTACATCAAAGGGCTGCTCTGATGGCAGTTGAGAGTGATTTATAATATCTATAGCTTCATCGTTTTATTTGTATTATTCAAAATTCAATGACTGCAGAAGCATTATTTGGCTTCTCAAGTGAGTAAAGTATGTTATATTGTTGATTCCCACCCTAGATCCCTCCATCTCCTCCCTCCCTCTCCCCTCCTTCCTGCTTCTCCCATCCCCCACCTCCCCCGCAACCCCATGCTTATCTATGGTTCTCCTAGATTACGTGTTGCTTTGACTTTAGTGAGTCTAGGACATGTACATGACTAACTTTCACCCCAGTCTCGGTTTTGCTTTGGCTTCCACATATGAGGGAAAACATTTGCCCATGAATCTCTGGGTTTGGCATATTTTACTCAGCATAATTTCATCCATTGCTATCAATTTACCTTCAAAGACTGTAATATCTTTGCTTCTAGTAGCTGAGTAGAACTCTCTCTCTCTCTCTCTCTCTATATATATATATATATATATAATGTATATATCCTCTCACAGATTTTGGATCCATTCATCCCACTAAAGGGCAATCTGGGTTAATTCCATAATTTAGCTATTGTAAATAGAGCTACATGAATATTGATATCACTATGTCACTATAATCTGCTGATAGCTGGGTCATATGGTGGAACCACCCTAATTTTTTGAGGAGTCTCCACACTGTTTTCCAGAGCAGCTGTACTGGATTGCCATTTCACCAACAGTGTGCTAATGCACCTGTCCGATTTAGAGCACTTTCTTATGTATTCATTGGCTTGCTCCATTTCCTCTATTGAGAAGCTTCTGTTTACCTCTCTGACCAATTTACTGATTGGATTGGTTGTGATTACGATATTAAGTTCTTTGAGTTCTTTTTAAATATTAGTCCCCTGTCAGAGGAATCACAGGCAGTGATTATCTCCCATTCTGCAAGTTCTCTCTTGACAGTTTTGACCACTTCTGTGGCCACTGCTATTTTACATAGTCTAAGAAGTCTTCTGAGTCTTCTCTCTCCCTTACTTTCCCTTCCCTTTCCACCTTCCTTGCTTCCTCCCCCCTTGTAGCCCACTGTCTCCCTTACACACAGCAAGGAAAAGTTCCTATCTAGCCATGCAACAATATGGTCACACAATCCAAATGCATGGGATTATGTGTCAGTTCGGTGTTAGAGGAAGGCATTTCAACTTCACCTACTGACATATCTGACTTCAAGTTCCCAGACTGAAGAAAGGATTGTCCTTCATTTTTCTGTGTCTCAGTTTTCTGCTGTGGAGATTGGGGATACAAATACATTTCTATTTTGAGGAATTAAACAAGCTAATTGCCTGGCACATGATAAGCATTTAAAGAAAGTACTCCTACTTTCTATCCTTCCATACCAACCCATTAATACTTCCTTATTTCATGACATTTCATTTTTACTCACATTTTCGGATTGTGCTAAAAAATAATTTATTAGTTCTGTTGGAATCTAACAATAAAACTAGTAGAATAAAATCTAAACAGGAAATACAACTATAATTAGACAATCAGTTATTGTAGATTTCCTATGAAACTCATGATAATACACTTTTGCAATACTTTAGAAATGAGTCGAAGGATCAGATAGTGATCGCAGAATTCCCCCATTGTCATGTGATTCCATATCATTTTTGAGCCCTGATCCTGAAAGGTCATAACTGCTGAATGATGCTCTATTCTCTAGTAAGTGTTATTGTTGGTAGAATCATGTTCTGAATCTGATGGACAGAAGAGTGCATGGTTTATTTCTTACAAATTATCTTCACCCCATGAGCTAATCCTTGATGAGGTTTAACAGAAATAACTCAATTATGCATTTCTCATGAGGGAACTGATATCATATGCTATGTCTATTCTCATTGGAATATCCAGGTACTAACATGGTTCCAGGGGTAGAATTGACACTCAATAATTACTTTTTAAATGGATGAATTAATGAATTAATAGAAGGGCTAATTATTGTGAAAAATCTGTTGAGTAGGCAGTTGAAATATTTTAAATTCCAAGTACCAGATATCATCAAGTCAGTTGGTATAAACAGTAAAGGAGTTATTAAGTTGTGTAATTATGGCTCTAAGGAATGAAAGCCTAGCACACATATGAGTTTCCTCAAGTGTATTTTAAAAAACTCATGAATTTTTGACTAAAATTGTGGACTGTATTCCCTAGCTTCCTATCTCACATCCAACATGGCAATGGTCTAGGGGAAAAGAGCAAAGTCTTGTGTAGTTTTTCTTTTCTTTCTTTTTTTTTTTTTTTTTTTTTGGTAAGGATATTGAACATAGGGCACTTAACCACTGAGCCACGTCCCCAGCCTTTTTCAAAAATTTTTATTGTACTGTTTATTTTAACACTATCTTCCCAAATTTCTTAGAGCCATAATAAGTTGCTAAGGCTGTGTTTCAACTTTTGATCCTCCTGCCACAGCCTCCTGAGCTGCTGGGATTACAGGCATACACCACCACTACTGACTCTTCTGTCTGTTTTTAAGAAATAACAAAGCCCTTTACTATAAACACACATATGGACTTAATCCTTCACTCAGTGGTCAACACTGCGCTGCATTATCAGTCCTACTAGCAAAGAGAAAGTGCCTGCCATGATTACTGTAGAAGATTTAGATAGGTTCTTAATTAAGTTTGAGTTCAATTACCTTCTCTGGGAGAAGGGGAAGGCACAGGATGCTGAATGATAATGACCTTTGCTAATGAGGAAAAAGGGGGATTGCACATCAATGACACTAAGTAGTGTATTAATAGGAAAGCAGGTTAATATTTTACAAAAATTCATTTATTAGAGAAGCAGATTACTTTGTTCAAGCATTTCAAGAGTAGATTCCAAAAACAGTGCTTGTAAAATATAATATGAGGTTCTCCTCCATCTCCAGTTTTTCTGTAAGAATCTATTATAGGGAGGACTAGAAAAACTACTTTCAAGCAAACTGTGTGAGATGACCTAGGTAGTCATGATAGTCAGATAACAGTCATATCTTCTTCCTAAGAAGATGAGTTAATGTACTAAGTCCTTGCACTGCCACGTCATGATTGTTTACTAGTACTGGACCACAACAGCTTCCTACATGTTGTTCATTAGGAAATTGAGGTCAACGTTACAGAGATAATAATGACAGTTAAGTTTTAAGACAGGAACAAATTCTTCTGAAGTCTAAAGTCAGGTAACTCTAAATGAAATATATATATATATATAAATATATATGAATATATATATAAAAATAAATATATATATAAATACATAAATATATAAATATATTCATATATATATGAAATTATTTCTATGATCACTCTAAAGCAATTAGTGGAAAAAGAAATACTATCCAAAAGAATTTCAAATAAAGGGGCATTATTATTTCAATAATTCTCATCTACTCAATAACTGCATCTTCAGTGTACACACATTTAAGACTGAAAAATAAAAATAAAATGCAGCTTCTTTTGTGAAGATAAAGAGTATATTTCTACAAATTAGAGTATAATCTTTTAATCTAGAGATGTATCTGCTGTAGTGGACAAGTTAGTGGCAATATTAAAAGAAAATGCAAACATTTATTGGCAAATACCTATTGTAAGATCATATAGCAACTTTTAAGTGGTAAGCTTCAAGAAGTACTAAATAGAAGATTCCTACTTTCTTCCTTCCCTTGTTCTTTTTATTTAATGCTGGTCATTGAATCCAGGGCCTCGTACATAACAGGCAAACCCTCTACCACTAAGTTACACCTCTAGTCTGCCATTTTTCTATCTGCATGTAAATTACCCACATATGCCCCTTAAAAATCTTATTAATTATTTACCCCTTTTTTTACTTGCTGTGATTTTTGACTCACATCATCATCAAATGTTTCTGTGATAATGTAAATTAACCGTAAAGATAAGGAACATTCTAATTGAAAATATTAGCAACTAATAATTCATTTGATTTAATAAAATATATGAACTACATAAAAATTAGTAAGAAGAAAAATCATCAGAAAAATGGAATAAAGGAATAGGAAATTGAATACAAAGAAAAAATTTAATGGAAAAATAAACATATGATTAAGTATCAATAAAGCAGTGATTTTATGCACACACACATTAGATTAGCAAACGGAAAAGACTATCATTATTTTTTATGTGTTAACTGCAAAGTGACATGAGCTGTCTTGCAATTCTTAAAGGAGATTAAATATTAAATATTGGTTCTGACATTTTCAATAGAAATTTATCAGTATCTAATATTTTTAATATATATATCTCTATTCCTGGAAAATTCCATTTTGGAGCACGCACACACACAAAATAAACTACAATTTCACTATTTCTATAAAGACACAGAACATATATTTTAAATATATCTTTTAAACACATACATTTAAATTCTTAAATTTAAATGTATGTGTATATATACATGTACATACACACATATGTACTGCAGCATTATTGTAATAAAGAGACAAAAATAAAATGGGAATAATATAAACAACTTTTTCATGGGGGAAGATTGACTTACATGTAGTATATTGAGAAAATACATGATTAAACATGGGCCTGATGTTTGGCAGCTGGTTGCTGACAGTGGTATTCCTACCGAACATAAAGAGCTCTGAAAGAGTATGAATAGTCCTCCAATAGGTGACCATGTAGTCATGATGGAGCAAGACAGAAGCAGAACACTCTGAAATCAACTGTAGGAACAGAGAGATGATTGACACCATTGCAACCACCAAGAAACAAGACAAACAAGAACCTAAGTGTCATTGGTTTTGATTGACAGCTTACTGTTTCCTTCAATGCAATTACATAAATTCTTCAAACACAATGAAAAGTCTGGCCTTATTACATACACAAAGGTGGTTAATCACAGGAATATCCCAGTTTTTTCTACTGCACTCAATCCAAAACTGGCCAAATTGTTCCTTAACCTTTCCCAAAGACACTCAGCAGGAGGCAGGCTGAACGTCCCTGCTCACCATTGTGATAGTTTTGAGTTTTTATTTGATCATGCTACTCATCACATACTTATTATGACATGCTTATGTTTCTTTGCCTACTTCCCCTCAAGACCTTGAGTTACTGGAGAGAAAACAACCTGTATCCGTTAGACATTTGGTATCCAGCACAGCGATTTCCATAAATGACCAGGAAACATTTAATTGACAGAAAGAACGCAAGAATGGATTTCTCAGTTTTATTAGTAACTGCATAAGTGAAATCAGTGGGGGACAATCCACTTTTTATTTCAGGCTTATAATGTAAATAAAGAGGACCAAATATAAGTAATTTTCCTGACATTTCATCTTATACTCTTACATCTCACCCCTCCTTATTTCCAAATAAAGAAGGGTGAAAAAAGCAAAATCAGGAAGATACAGCAGTTTATCAGTTTTCAAACATGCAGCTTCCATTTGTTACTTTCAAAGCCCTGTTTTGAAAGTTGTGTGCACAGCAGTATATTAATTATTGGGATTAGGAAACCCTGTGGCTTCCTATGTTCAAATAGAAGAGGGTTTTAATTCTTGGGGAACTTTCTGCAGATTTTGATGTGAAATAAAATTTCTTGCATCGACCCTGTACTAATGAAGACCAGAATGTTCCCTTGGTGTGATCAGAGCGACTCCCATGAGGATCATGCACTCAGTTAGTTGAGAGGAAATGGAAAAACAAAAGCATTGATTTTGAAGAAATTTCTTGACTTGCAAACTGCACATTATCCAAATAGATTTACTCTTAATCTTTTAATAAACTGAAACAGTTAGTGATTTCTGCAAATGGCGTCTCAGCTTAATCTCACAGAAGACTCTACAGTTCTGCAGTGGATTAGAGAAGTCTCCCATCTTTCAATATTTGTCTTTGTTCCTTTCAGTAGCTGAATTTAATTCTTATTATCCTCAATGACAATGCAATTTCAAATGATGAAATTTCTCATGTGAAACCTACACCTTCCAAATAATAATTCACAACTCCAAAATTGGATCTGTGTGTGTGTGTGAGTATGCACAGCTTACCTGAAGATTTGTGAACATATAATTCATTTCATAAATTCAAATGGTTTTCAATATAAGCAAAGAACCGCTGTTGTTTATGAGGAAAGATTACATTCACATTCTCCTCAGTTCATAACGGCAAATAAAGAGCCAAAAAATCAACCAAAATAAAAGACCCCCCCAAGCACATAAATTCTTCACAGTTTAATTTATGAATGTGAACCAATAATGTTAGGTGCACTGACACATATTCAGATGTGAATTATTTCTTTCTTTTTTTTCTTTTTGGTGATTGTATCTTCTTCCTAAATCTTACCCCCGCTTGAAATGTCACTAGTCGGTCTAGTCATTTCACCATTTCCATCAAAGTGATTTTTTTAAAATCACAAATAAAACAAGACAAACATGAAATTTGTCTGGCTCGTGCAAAAATGTTAAACATCTTACCTATGTGTTGGAACATTTTTGGATACCACAATGTATCTTATTTTGATTGTATTTTGTAGTATGTTTTGATAGGCATGGACTCATAGCAAATATGAATCTACCTTGAAACAAATGAGGAACATGAGATTCAGAACTATGGAAATAATTCCTACATGGTCAACAGCAGCATTCTAGGAGTTTAAAATTGAATATTGTTATACATTGAATAATTATTATATTATACTTCTCTGTGTGATCTAAAATCATCTGCAACATCCCTCACATTTACCACAGTAGACCCTTATGGATTTTGTTTCCAGATGTGGAAACAGAAATGTATTCCAGACATTCCAAATTGTTCCCTGAAAAAAATTGCAAAAATTATCCCCTTTGAAGAAGCATTGTTCTAGATACAATATTTTACCATAATAAATTAATTCACATACTGATTGGTATTACATATACATGCTTCAGTATCCCCCAATATTCCTTAATTCCCTTATACCTTGATTCAGTTTTGGAGTAAGTTTAATAACTTTAATTCAGAGTCAATCCACCTGAGTTTTTATCCACATTTTGACATTAATTATACTTGTGACCATAGGCAAGTTATCAGTACCTCTCTGTTTTAGGTGCATTTTGATTTGGAAATCATAATTACACATAAATCAAGGAGTGTTCCAAGGCCAAGTTAGGTCTTCTATCCAGAGGTCTTAGAAGCAATGCCATTCTGTATTGGCTGCCAGGGTGATCATGATGAAGTATCTCAAGTTTTCCATCTGTCTGCTTTTCTTCCACTTGTTTGCCTTTGGCTAAACAAGGAACAGAGAATCTGTCCAGTGCAGTAACCCCATAACAAATCAGGGTGTCAAAAAGGCCCTTTTCTGCATAGAGCTTCTCACTAGAGCTCCTTTCTCCCAAACATCTCATCACTATAATGTGCATTTACTACATAATTTGCCATAAATATTTTTTCACTTCACTCCTCACCACATTCTTGTCATTAGTAGAGTTGTCAAATTCCATGAAACAGAAAAGAAGAGTCTCCAACATCTCTGAGACTCTTGGAAAATGCCTTCTTCTGCACTATGAATCATTTTCCACTTGATTACTTTTGCATGAACATATGTGCTAATTCTTCCCAAATCCTGGTAGGCTCTATGTTTTCCCAGAAATAACGTCCCTGTCCTTGTATCCTTACCAACTCCCTTCTTGCTTATTTGGAATGACTATACATATTTTTACGTAGATTAAATACAGAAATGTGCCTATTGGAAGGAAATGAAGACTCATACATGCTTATACTTCAAAATCATGGAAACTTTCCACTGCAAATAATAATTAAGATTAAATCTAGAAAGAAGATTTAGACATTAGTTATAAATTCAGGGATGAGTCTGGATAAAAATGTTCTATTAATGAAAGCATAAAAAGAGCACAAGCATCTCTGAATAAAATCCCATGGTATATATACGTATCACATTTTCTTTATCCATTTATTGGTTGATGGATGCCTAGGTTGGTACTATATTTAGGCTATTGCAAATTGTGCTGCTAAAAATATGGGTATCCATGGATTGGTCTAGAGGTAAAAGGACATGCAAAATCAAGACATTAAAACAAATTCAGTGCACATAACTGTGAAAAATAAGTGAATGTTTTAGCATTTGACATACAGGAACTTGATTTTTGATCCATCTGAAATAGTCTACTCCCATTCTCTCACCTGCATTCTTTGCTCTTCATATGCTCAATTCTGTCTTATCTTTCAGTTATCACCTCAAACTAACTTGCCCAGAAAGTTCTTTTATAATTACTCCACCCATGTATACCAGTCTCTACAAGTGCTATAGAGAAAATAAAAGAATATGAAATATTCCAACAATAATTCTTTATTTAACTTTTCACTTTGTGTTTCACGGCCAAGGAAAGCAAATTTTCTAAAAGTGGAAGACTTGTCTATTTTGTTCATTTTGATTTCTCCAATGTTTAGAATATTTTCTGACACACAGATGATGTTCAAGCAATAATACTTAAATGAAGCAATGAATAAAAGATGTCACTCCCCAGTTGTGTACCACCAAACTGAGGCCTTGCCAACTACTCAATAATGTGACAATAGGCACACCACTATGCTCAGAAAGAAACAACAAAATGAAAAACATTCTTTCAATAGCAAAGTTTTTAAATTGACTTAGCCAAGAATCTGACTTGTCCCTTCTTTTCCCAGACCAAAAGCAGAAAGTCAAGAGATTATGGAGGAGCTTACTTCAGACTCCTTTATCATTTTTGGAGTCCATAACAGGAGAATTACCTAAATTTGTAGATGACCACGGTTTGGGTACAAACATAAATGTTGCACAAGAACAAAAGGGGTTTACGAACCTCCATTAGTACTGAAATAAACAGAAACATTTCCTGAAAAGCAGTCACCATTTTAAATGAGGTTTTGCCTTGAATTTTTAAAGAAAACTGACTCTAAAGAAATAAATATGGAAAAAGTGTTATCTCAATTTTAACAATGGGTAGAGAGCAAAATTGAGTCCTTTGCTATGAAAGACATTGTAATTTGATCAGTTCCATGTGCCACCTTTTGTTCCAATTATCATTAAGGATGTAAAATAAGAAGCACACCTCACCAGGGGTTCAGATTTCTAAGGATCTATTATGATATATATATATATATATATATATATATATATATATATATACACACACACACACACACACACACATACAATTTAAAACATGTTATCAATTGCAATAGTTGGAAGGCTCCATGAATATAGTACAGTAATGTTTTTTTTCAACTAAAAATTAGCTGAAGTTTAGTTCATAGCTATATCATTATGATTTCTGACCCTTCTCGGCAGCTGCAAGTCCATGAAGCCACCGTTGTGTTGAATTTGTGTTCTATTATGCTACCCAGTACAATGTTTTGAACACGTCTGATTATATAGCTCAATTGGAGTGGAGAAAATTACCCAGTAATTTAGAAAAGAATTCCTTTTCAAAGCCTGCAGGAATCTGCTCTTCAATTTAGAAAGAAATTTAGAGAATCAAGTTGTTTGTGTGAGTTCTAAGTATTGTTTTGTGTTTTGACCCAGGGTTGTTTTATATATCATTCAACCAAATATGATTTTATGTCTGTCTCTTTTCCTTTCTCTTTGTGCTGTTATTTCAGATGAACTCAGAACATGTTCCCTGCCATCAAGACTTGCACACACATCTCTCTAATTTTGCTCTGCATTTCCTGTATATATACAAACTATAACTATAACAAATGTGGCTCCTACTATAACTTTGCTTCAAATAAGAGATGAGAGCAGTGTCTTCTATTGCTGACTGATTTTAAAAAGTTTTTCCATTTTTAGAAGAAAGGAAACTTACAAATGCATATGTTAACAACCTGTGTTGATTGGATATGCCCAAAGGTGTTTGTGAAACAGCACTTTCATGAGATCAATCTTTCTTCCTTTTATGTCCTAAACTTTATCTTCTTTGCAAATTGCCTGACCCATGTGGAAGATTGCTGTTGGGCATATGTATGGAGAGGTTAATTACTACCTTATCTGCAACACATTTCTCTATTTTACAGCATCTAAACTTTTTCTCTGTTACTCAGTGGGGATGTGTTAGATTTCTTCCGTCAATTGCTGAGAATGAGTTTGAATCTTTATATATTTAAAATAAATGTTCCCCACAACAAAATCTCATTTTTTTGTCATACAAGATCAACCTTTTAACATAAAATGTTAGGCACTGTGTGTTCATTAGCAGCTAAAGAATATATCTTGTCTGGTGACACGTGAAAAAAAATATGAAAGAACAGTAACAGGAATAAATACTGAGCATAGTTGACAGAGAATGGTGAGAATGGGGATGACTAATTCTTCTTGAAGAACTCAGACAATACTGGAGACAAGACTTTGAAAGCAGGTAAAGGAAAGGAGGGAAATTTGCAGGAATTGCATAGCATGTGTAGAGCCATACAATCCTGGAATACATAGGTACATTTAGGGAACAGCAAGAATTTAAGATTTTAGAATCTCAGGGAGCATGTGGGGAAGTGAGAATATCACATTTGAGAGGAACATCAAGACCTGGAGAAATGCTGTAAAATTCCCAGATTTTTTTTATTTGTACCCACACAGTAGACTCCACCAAATTCCTATATTATTTGTGTTGCTACAATAGAAATGACAAAGGTCTGTGATCAGAGGGATCTGATTTCATGGGGCTGCTGACAGCATCAGGAGTCCTGTGCTCCCACTTTTCTGCTAGCTGACTTTGGGTAAGTTGTCTTCTGTTACCCCTCAGTTTTCTCAACTGAAAATTAATTACAACAAAATATTAATCTCCAAAGACTTCTTGAGAATTTTATATGTATTCAAAGAGATTCAAAATTTGAAAAACCATTCAAAAGAATGTCTTTCATACACAGTTGTCCCTGAGCATCTGTCAGAAATTGGTTCCAAGTATTTTATAAAATATCAACTTTTATGTATGTTCAAGTCCCTTATGTAAAACAGCATATTATTTGCCTATAAGTCATGCATACTTACTATATACTTTAAATTATCTCTAAAATTACTTATTATCTAATACCACAGAAATTACATGCAAATAGGCATCATACTATATTGTTAAGGGAATAATGACAAAAAAGAGCTGTAAATATTCAGTACAAATGCATATTTTAAAAAAAAATTCCACCTATGGTTGGTTGAATTCACCAACACAAAACCTATGGATTAGGAAAGCAGATTGTATATCATGTTCATTCATCTGGTGTGTGTGTTTATTTGTTTTTTTTTGTTTTGATTTGTTTTTGTTTTTCGGTGGTCGTGGATAAGATACAGGGATGCTCCCCCACTGAACTACATCCCCAGCACATTTTTTACTTTTTTTAAATTTTTCTATTCTGAAACAGCACCTCATCAAATTGCTGAGACTCCCCTGTGTCCTGAAACTTGTGATTTCTCTGTCTCAGTCTCTGGAGTTGCTGGGATCACAGGCATGTGTCACTATTCCAAAACCTCATTCATGTATTTTTGAATATTTGAAGGTTTACCCTGAGTCATGGCCTTTTCTACCCACAGGCAGTTTATCAGTGAGCAAGACAGACAAGTAAAATGCCCTGTGCTGTAAAGTTCATGATCTCCTTTTCTATGGCATTTACTTTGAGACCTATAAAGACCATGGGAAGAAAATATTTCAAGAAGCAGCAGCAGAAAGTACAAAGACCTAAAAACAGAACTGATATTGGTGTAATACACACATGCACATGCGCATGAATGCAAAAACATGAGAAAGGACTGAATTGCTCCTTCGACAGTTTTGTCCCTTGTGGAAGAACTGGAGCAGTGGGTTAAAGTCAGAACATACAGTTTTCATAATTGCAGCCATGGGGGTATTGGCAATATGAAATACTTTCTGAGCATTCTAGAGTCAGCATTCCTTGGGCTTTTGCCTCCTGTTCTTTTGTGTCGTTTTTCCATCTCAAGGTTCTCAGCTGAGAGTGAGTTCAGGAAGACACACACTGGAATTCTCTTTGGCAAGCAACAAATTGACTTCGCTTATTGCTCCACTTACACATGCTCCACTACTTTCTCCTAACTGGTGACGGAAGTTCTGATATACTTGTCATGTGGGGTCCAGGATGGCAAATGCATGCTGACTCCAGTGCCCTGACTGATCTACTGTTCGCAGCTGCCTACAACCCAAAAGAAGAAATGTCCTAAGTGAGGAGATTAGCAGGAAGAGGGACAATAAAATGCTCACTGTTTTCCTTGGATTGGGTAGGTAGAAAAATAGCAGACTTGCACTGGACCTTCCTTAACAGAAATCTGCCTTATTATTCCTTTTAGGGCTAAACTCACAATTGGATTATTCTTTTCTTTAACATTTTATTTCTCAATATACTTTGTTAAATTCTAACTAAAAACAACTTATCAAGTTGCCTTAAATAATAAATGTTATCATGAAGAGTGTGGTCTCAGAGTGTTGATATTACTGATGGTAATCATTCCCCTAAATAATAACTCCACCTAGGCCACCACTGATATTCTCAGGATTTGGGGCATTATACAAATGACTTGAAATTGGCCAGTTTTGTTTCCTGATGATAATGAGAGTTTTCTGTCATTTATTTGAGAAAATTAGATGAGTAAATTCCTTCAATGTATTTGCATTAAGCCTAATATCTACCAGTTTCTTCATAGAAGTTACATAATAGTGATGATGACAATGATGTCTACCATGATGCTTGGAAAAGGATGGTTACTGAAATCATCCATAAGAGGAGGATCAAGCGATTCCCTTCTCCTACAATATAGGTTAATTGCTTTTCTAAGTCTTGGTTATATATTCTAAAAACCTATTGAATCCACTATCATTAGAATAAATAATCAAGACAGATGTCATTTCTACTACTCTTTGTCTTTCTTTCTTTTAATCTAAGTTCAGCTTCCTCTAAACTCCTCACATTTTATACATGTATTACTTCTTCTCAATTGTAAAAGATGAAGCAAAGAGATTTAAATCACTCAGAATTAATACCACCAATAAGGAAATATCTTAAAATAAAATCTAATTTGCAATTTAGTCATCCAAGGTTTAGAACAGTATTGATAAATTCAAGCTAAGATTAAAAGAATATTTATAATGTGGACAAATTATTTTATTATATAAATTGCTAAATTAATTAGTGCCAATTGTCCCAGTGTCAGTTACATGATTCAATAGTGTCTGGACCAGGGCTTTATAATATAAATAATAATAAAAGATACATATGCTATTTACATTTTCTAATAGTCACATTTTAAAAAGTTTAAAATGTGATTAACTATAGTATTACATTGTATTTAATTTAATATATCTAATATGCAATTGATTTTCAACATGTAAAATATTAAATGTTAATTAAATATGTTTACATTATTCTAATAGGTTTTTCAAATGTAGTTATATGTTTTGTAAACACATCACATCTCAATTAAGATGCTCAACTTCCATTGTAACATAAGCTATACTTAGATTTCATAAGATTTACCTTTGAAGAAAGTAAATTCACAAAGCATAGAGTTTCAAACAAAGTTATACTTTTCTGATAGCTGAATTAAATTGCCCCCAAAATTTTTCATTTGATATTGATGTAGAAAAACTGATTCATAGATTTTAGGACTTAATTTTAAATAAAAAGTTATTAATTTCAAAACTACCATATTAATTCCATAACTACTATGTTCAAGTTAAGTTAATTGACTAATTCATGAGTCAACTCATTTTTTTACACATGAAATTAAGGAGGGTGTGGCATAAATGAAATAAGTCAAAATTTATCATATCAAAAATATTGGTCTTATATATTTCTTTTCATTTTATAATCTATTTGTTGTCATTTATGAATAACATCTTCTGCATAATGATTCTTGTTAGTAAATGTAGTGAATCACAGTTAATTATCTGTTTCATAGAAATTTTTGCCCCTGACATATAGTACACTATACCTCTATTTAAAACACATATTTTCCTATCCTTTGAGTTCCAAATTTAGCTGTTTAATTTGAAATTTAATATCAAAAGTAAAATTAAGAAATGATATCATTTTTATCTTTGATTTTTTGATATTTAGCAAGAATTCGTTTATTCAACAAAATAATTTTAGGTCTAAAGATAAAAAATATTTTCATTTGTTTTGTTACATATATTTTATTTTTATTAAGAAATTTAGTTACTGTACAATCAAAAATGCATCCAAAGTAACAATATAATATGCATATATTCTAAAATCAGATTTACTCCCTAGATCCCTCCCTATTCTGCCTCCCTTCCCCTCACCACCTATCCCCTTCCCCTTCCTTCCTGATGCATATCTATGATTGCTCTATATTATGAGTTACTGTGCCTTTGCTGGGACTAATACATGAGGTTGACTACCTTTCACGAGGGCCTGGGTCTAGCTCCAGCCTCCACAAATGAGTGAAGACATTCTACCCTTGACTCTCTGCGTTTGGCTATCTTCGCTCAATATGATTTATTCCTTGCCATTCACGTACCTTCAAAGGTTGCTATATCATTGTTTCTAATTGCTGAGTAGAATTCCATGGTGTACAGATTTTGGATCCATTCATCCAGTGAGGAGCATCTGGATTGGTTCCATAATTTAGCTATTGTAAATTGAGCTGCTATGAAAATAGATTTTGCTATGTCACTGTAATGTGCTGATTCTAACTCCAGTGGAAAAATACCCAGAAGAGGGATGGCTGGATCATGTGGTGGTTCCATCCTTAATTTTTTGAGGATTTTTCACACTGCTTTCCATAGGGGCTGTACCAGTCTGCAGTTCTACCAACAGTGTGCTAATGTTTCTATCTCCTTGGAACCCCTCTAGCATCTGTTATTGTTTATATTCTTCATTTTTGCCAATCTGACTGGAGTGAGGTGAAATCTGAACGTAGTTTTGATTTACATTTCTCTCATTACTAGTGATTTAGAACGCTTCCTCATATATTCGCTGGCTTGCTCAATGTTCTCTGGTGAGAAGTTTCTATTTAACTCTTTGGCCTATCTATGGATTGGGTTGTTTGTGTTTTTATATTAAGATTTTTGAGGACTTTGTAAATTCTGGATATTAATATGCTGTCAGAAGAATCACAGGTCATGATTTTCTACCATTCTGTAAGAAGTCTCTTGACAGTTTTGATTAATTCCTTAGCTTTATGGCATCCCACTCACTGATTTTTGTCATTACTTCTTTCACTTTATGAGATGTGTTGAGAAAGTCTTTGCCTGCTCCCAAATGCTGAAGTGTTAGTCCTAACTTTTCTTCCAGCAGTTGCATGGTTGCTGGTTTAATTCCTAGTTCCTTGATCCATTTTGATTTGATTTTTGTGCAAGGTGAAAAATAAGCATCTAATTTCAACTTTCCACAAGTGGCTGTCCAGTTTGTCCAGCACCATTTGTTGAAAAAGCTATCTCTCCTCCATTTATTTTGTTATATATGTTTACAAAGATGATTTTTTATTAGTGCATAGTTTGCCTTCTCCCTTGGCCCTTGGCACCAAAGACCTCCAAGGAAAATCAGTTTGCACTCTCTTGACCCAAGGCAATTATGTGCATCTGCCTGGACAATTTTTTTAATCCCTTTCCACTGTTTACCCCACTATAGGGCTTGAAGGAAGAGTAAGTTGTACTCTCCTCTTTACCTCTGTCTTGAATCCTCCTGGATCCTGTTTTCTGTAAATGTTTGCAATTGTAATTTACCAGGTGCACTTTGGGTTCACATGCTATGCCCTGCCTGAGACAGAAAGGAAATCTTTGTTAAGGATGCTGGGGTTCTGCATGAAGAGTTCACACTGGATCTCCACCTCTGTTCTTTGCTTACAATTTGAGAAGCACCAAGCACATTTTGTGTGCCACATGTGTCTGCCATGGCCATGCTTTTCTGTTCCTTTGTGTTACTCTTCACTTTTCAGTGACACATACCTCACCCTGCTGGGTTCAGATGTGATCCTTATGTCCTCCATTCACTGCATCAGTATGTCTGGACTTCTTGGAATCTCTGAGAAACAAATAAGAATATATAGGGGTTTTCATTAGAGCCTTGTAATGAAGCCCTATACCTGTCATTCAAATTCCAAACTTCAGAGCCAGTGGGAAGTGCCTCCTTCCCCTACTCCTTCTCTACTCAGGCATCTTGCTAAATCAAGAAAATCATGATTTTGAATTTTCAATGCAATGAATCTTTTAAAGATCTTTACCATCTCTACCAGTGAACATTGGCAAGGAGCATAAGATTATTATATGCATGTACATAATGAAAGACTTAAATTAAATTATCTACCCATGATAATTTTCACAAGGCCTTTTTTCAGAAAATGGAGCATATCACCTAGTTAAATGAAATAATAAGTGAAATTGCATTCCTGCTTTAAATTATAATCATTCTAGTTTTTAGCCTAATATTATTGGAACAGCACACACCTTCATAGAAACTTGAAAAATTAATTGAAAAAAATTATTACAAACAATTCAAAAATGTATGCTGTAAGTTCATAGACTATGATTGACATTTCTTGTGAATTTGAAACATTTATGAAATACACTCATTTTGATTTGGTAGTGTCTCTTATAACATGGCCAATTTAAAAATGTTTTTGAGTCTATAAATAGCTGATAATGTTAAAAATATTTTTTCCACAGGCAATTATTTGCAGGCTTAACTGGATATTTCATTTGTGTAAAACAGATTTCAAAACTTTTATCATACCATTAATAAACTTTATAATAATTTTTAGTTTTTACTATCAAATTGTTTTATTTTTATCATGTGCAGGTCCCAGCATTTTTATGACTGGTTAATATTATAGACTAAGATCATTTTACAATTTGTTAAGTTTTTTTGATATTGTTGGATATTTATTTCTGATTTCAGGCCACAAAATCTGTTTTGACTGTTACAAAACAAATATTTACTATTGTTTAGCTTGTTATTTTAATTTTTTTCTTTTATATTACAAAAGGAGCATTTGTTTTACTCTGACAGTGAATTGCATTTAGATACAATGCAAAATGTTTCATGTACCTGCTTCTAATTTTTTGTGTTAATTTCACTATTTCACTCTTTCATGTGTATTATAGCTCTTCTGTTGGATTTCTAGTCAGTTTTGCAATATTAATATACTTTTGTGTAGATGTAAAAACTGTCCATAATTGCTCTATTTATAGTGAGAAATTTCATTTGTAATTAAAGTAGTAAATATTTCAATTTAATGACCATTTAGGATTATATTGGTGCCACTGAAACTCCTTCCATCTGCCTAAGACATTCAAGTGAAAGTATTACAACACATTAGATTGATACAAAAAAAGTAATTTGAACAGAATCATTCTGTTGACACCAACTAGATTAATGATGCACTGTGCGCAGTACTAGAAAAAACACAGATCTTTAACATGCAGATGGCAATATGTTACCTGAGGCATCAAGTAAAGTGAAATACAGTCTCAACAAAACTGCCAAGATATTCTCAGAAAATCGGATTGATTGCGCTGCTCCTTTATTTATTTAAAAGAGAGAGGGACAGTGAGAGAGAGAGAGACAAAAGACAGCATCAATTTTATTAAGTTTTTATGTGGCTATCATTGCTCCAACACTTCATTGTGTACATGGTGCAGGGGTTCGAACTCACCACCTTGAGCATGACAGGCAAGTGCAGTAACCGCTGAATCTCTGCTCCAGCCCTGCACTGCTTCTATCTTTAACGTAAATTTAAGTAAACTAAAATGAAAATAATAGAAAAAACACATTTCCTTGGGCACACAGCCAAATTTTTAATACTTTTTGATCACATGTTGTTAGTGACCCCTAATCTAATATTACAGATAAAGACCTTGTCACAGTAAAGCAATGAAGATGCCATAGGTAATTGGTCCCAATATATGTATACACACACACACACATATACAAATGTACATACCTGCACAATATTCATATAATATAGATAGTTATGTTCTTAAATATGCATAATAATAGAATTTTGTGTTTTACATACATGCTTTGCTATGAAGAGTAATTGTAAACATTTATACTGAGATTCAAGGCTCCAGTCTACATCTTCTGTTGTAAAACCCAGCAATGAAGCCATGCCTGCCTTCAGAGGAATTTACCATACTAGGTGCTATCACAGCTACAGTATTTATTAAGATAGCCTGGAGTCAAGGTATGAAGTTACAGCAACTAAGAATGTAGAGGGAGCCATGGTAGGATATTTGTCTGGTAGGATCTCTCTAGCTTCATCTAGACCTATGCTCAAAAGCCATTTCATCAAAAGTGCCCTCTGAGATATTAATTTTTGTCCATTCCTTTAAATGATTTTGTATTCCATAATATCAACACATTTTAAAATTTACATATGGCTTTTCTCTCATTTAATTCCATGAAAAGTAGGCTCTATGAAAAGAGAGCTTCTCCCTTTTGTTCATGAATGTATTCCTCAGAAATAGAGAAATATTAGACAGGTACTTGCTGATCAGTAGATATTAAAATACCCATGAAATGAATTAATATGCCTGTAAATAAAAACACCTAGGCTGGAGCTGTGGCTCAGCAGTTACGGTGCTTGCCCGGCATGTGCCCGTACACAGGTTCTACCCCAGCACCACATACACAATTAAGTGTCAAAGCAACAAATGCCATGATGAAAATTAAATAAAAGTTGATTCTCCCTGTCTCTCACTGTCCCTTCCTTCATTTAAAAAAATTAAAAAATTAAAAACTCTCTACATGCTTAAAAGATTGATACATGTATATGCATACATACATATATACTAAGATTGACGTACATTTGCATACATGCAAATGTCATTTACATATATTACAAATATTACATATATTATGTATATTTGTGTGTATGTTTTATAAATTTATACATCCATGCATTTATTCATTGTAACATCTGCTACTATGGAAAACTCAATGCAATGTTAAAGTTGAGCAAACACAAATAAGACCATTTGCTTTCAGGAATCTCAGGGTCTAATTGGAGAAATAAATATGAAGCAAACTGTCACTGAAGATGACAATCTCAAACTCTGGTGATTGCCATGAAGGAAAATCACACAGTTTAACAAGGACACACAGGAACTATGCCTGATCTGAATATGAATGATAAAGGTAAGAAAGTAGGAAAGAGAAAGGCTCCCTCCAGAAGGAACAATAGAAAGAAAGCCCTGTTGGTAGAGTTCATATGAAGTTCTCCAAGAATTGACAGGACAGAGGCTGAAGCACAGAAATATAGGGAGCTTATAAAGATGAGTATGGTAGTTGGTGGTGGTAGAGACTTTTAGGCAATGTATAGTGTTTCTTTTGTTGTTGTTGTTTGTTTGTTTTTTCTTTCATTTGTTTGTTTGTACCGGAGATTGAACCCAACAGTGCTTAACCACTGAACTTCATCCCTTTTAAATTTTTAATTTGAGACAGAGTCTTGTTAAGTTCCTTAAAACCTGTTTACGTTGCTGAGGCTGGCTTTGAACTTCTGATCCTCCTGCCTCAGACTTCCAAATCACTGGGATTACAGGAATGAGCCACTGTGCCTTACTAAAGGTGTTTTGATCTTCATCCTGAGATAAGCAGCAAGGTACTGAATGATTTTAAGAAATGGATGTATGAAGAGTATGACTTCAATATGCACACATTGGTTAAGACCAATGATAGCACTGGCTTTTAGACCATATACACATGAAATTGTATGAAGACTGCTTCTATATCTACAGTAGACTATTTTACGGTATCAAATTGAAATTTTATTCTCTTAACTTCACTTTTTACCCTGATCCTTAAAGCAAGAATATCTCATCTCTGAAAAACTCTGTAAATGGCCTTGTGTGCTAAAGTTCCCAAGATCCCCTTCTTAGTATTTACTGCTTATTTAAATTAAAACACAGAGTTTTATTTACCTTAAACACAACAATCATATTTAGCACTGTAAAGTATATCCAAATGAGAACAGACTCGACCTGGATGAGAACAAAGAAAATTATGTTTATTTGGGGATAATCAGGATTGCAATCCAAGAAAATTCAGATTTAAGTCTTGAAAATGTACTCTGAGAGTTTTGAAAAATGGTGACTATATTAACTTTAAGCCATAAGGACACCTGGAGTAAATTACATCATTTAGTAGTTAGGGATTGTGATTGGTCCTGGAAAAAGTGAGCTGTCTTATAAGAAAGGGACTGGTGCTGCCTGGGTTTGGTTCCTTTGGGGATCATGATCCACGATGTAGAAGTTCAGCAGTGGTTAGCAAAGTTTTATGAAACTTCAGATTGGTCCACTCCAAAGTTTCAGCTGTGTACATGTTTGAGCACTGATTAGCGGTGGCCTCTTAACTCTACCTTAAAAGGCCCATCACTAAATTTTACTATGCTTTGATTTTTTTCTAGGGAGCACTAATATAAAAAGCAGGATTCTCAACATTTTTTCCTTTTAAATAATTCAATTTCCAACCCCCCTATGAAGTAAGTGATTTTATCCTCATTTTAGGTATGATGAACAGAGGCAGGAAAGGGTTTAATACCTTGCCCAACTGCAAAAAGCAAACCAGGCTTAACTACTTTGCATGTAAATCAAAGTTCATTTGAAACTTCACAGAACGTAATATATATCTTATTGTCTTAATTTAATAGAAAGGCATATTTCAAGATAATAAACTACTTGTCCACGGCTACACAGGCAGAAAGTGGCAGGACAAATTTTCTCACATGTTAATGGATATATCCATCCACCCGGTTCTTAATTAGAAGGTGATCCTTAATCTTCAACAGCAAATATTTTCAACAGTGGAAATCCACAGTGTAAAGCCCTTCGTGACTCTCATCTTAAGTGAATATCATTTTTTCATCTATAGAAAAGATATCAATGCAAAAGCATGATTATAAATCCATTTCTCGTCAAATTCTTAGTGAAGTCAAGCAGTAGACAAAAGAATAAAGCACTTCAGGGACACATTTAATCAAGTCATAGCTCAGAATATAGGCCAGCTGGTGGTGCCAGCCATCAGATGAGAATCAGAAGCAAAACATTAATGTTATCCACCTAGTTCTTTAAAGACATCTCTTTTAAAGTGACCATGCTGAAGTCTAGAGCTTGAAGGTAATTTTAAACGGGGCTATTCATCAAAAACACTTAAAGTTCCCCCAGTTACGCTTAAGAAAGGACCAAAGAGACTAAAATAAAAAAATAATTGCAAATAGAATGGTCTTAAGCGTAGACATTAACTGTGGCTAATTACAGAATAATTGTTTTAGAATTACTGAGGGAGACTGTGCCAGCGGAGAGATTGTCTACAAGGTCACAAGGTTGTAATCCGCACTTTCTCTTCTCTGACCTTTCTCTTGTTTTCACCTTTTTCTTTTCAACGTGGATTCATAGAAACTCATTAGCAGCTGTAGCAACAAGTTGGATCCTGACAGAAGTTGGTTTAAATCTGCACTCTTTCACGCCAAGGTCTGACTTTGAATTAGAGAGCTAACCTCTTCATTCTCGCCATGATCAAAGAAAGGGCTGATACAAGTGACTGCTCGAAGATATGCTGTTTGAACAAAATATTGCATTTTAAAAATATCTGGTTCATAAGAAGTGCTCATCAGTAAACAAGTGAACAAAAGATTGTACATTTTCATGTGTACTTTTAATTTCTGTGTTCTATGTAACCAATGGACAGCCCCAAAATTTCAAGAATGATGAAGGAAAGAAAAATATAAATAGCACTTGGGAAAACCATCTGCTGCTTCATTTTCCTTGGGCCTTGCTGTCTTAAGTTCCAAGCTATGGAAGTTTAGTGTTATTACTGTTTTTTAAATAGAACAATATTATCTCTGAATGTGGCCTGTCATATTCAAGTACTTAATTCAGAAAGGAAATATCTGACCCAAATCTTTTGCATGTAATTGGTGGGTTGAATAAAATGTCTTCCTAGGTGTAATTTTTCTTTAACAGCAGGTAGCTGGCTTTTGGATTCTGTCCTATGTCTAGTTTTCACTTTTAGGCTAAAATTTTGTGAGCACAAAACTACCTTCCATCAGGTAAATTATAGTTATTATATAGCATTAGGGAAAAAAATTCAAGTCCAAGAATTTCCAGCTAAAATTTACATAGATTGCAAATAGCTCTTACATATAAAATACATATATACATATACTTTCATGTATACATATACACACACAAATATATTTATATTTTTATATATATTCCACCTTCTAATTTAGGATTTTTATTTGTACTGCATAAAACCAAATACATTTAAAACAAAATTCATTTAAAGACCAGTAACCCCCAAAGAATCTGGCTTTTATTAATGAGGAGGAACATGTTCTGATTCATTTTGATTAAATTAAAAATATTATACTGCTTTCCTGAGACCTACTAAAAGGACACCTTTTATAAGCAGTGAGTCACTTAACCAGCTGTCTAGCATTACTGATTCTGATGGAATTTAGTTCTGTCTGAAAAATAATGGAGATGACTGAAATTAGGAAATTTTTTCTATGAGAAAGAGGAACTGTATTTTCTTTTTTATTCCAAGAATGAAATCTTCACAGTTCTTCCCTTGGTATAGAGCACAGTAATTATTATCTGCTGACCTAGAAGCCCATAAAATTTTAACTATGTCTCTTACCACCCCATATTAAGTAAAAAAAAAATGCTACAGTACTATATAAAATACAATGAAGTAAGGTCAAAATTCTGATTTGAAAAAGGGGAAATTGTGAAGGCATTTTGTCCAGTATCTCAAATGAAGTTGAATTGAACACCTAAACTGGGCATATAGGGTTTGGATATTATTACATCTGCTTATCCTAAAACAACTCTGTTTCCTTTTAAAACTACCAGCTGGACAAAGGGAACATCCTGTTTGGCTTCCCCTGAGCATTATTCAGTTCTCCAAGGATATAGATATACAATAGTCTAATACTCATTTGAAGATGCTCCCCTCTAGTGTTAACTCTATGGAAGGTTATCATTGGGCAGTCTCATCAATCACAGATTATTATTAAGGACACTAGAACCAAGGGTCTAGTGTCTCCACTAATCTGTGGAGGCTTGATCTAGACCCCGGCCAGTGAGAAAGTTGGGCTAGTATCATGTGTTAAATCCAGATAAAGTGTAATGTTATACAACATAATACCTTTTTAGAGGTATTGTGGGAAGGGAAAGGGAGGAATAAGGATGGGTAATTGGGGGGGGCCACTCCAGGGGGTAATTCTAATATCTAGAATCTATACGCATTTTATATTATTTTGTGAAAAACTTGTATGGTTGTTCTATAATAAATCTTTCAATAAAAAAAGGGACTGTGTTAGGACTTTTTGTAAATCTTTAGGCTATGTCCTGGCTCTCAGGAATGCAGTATGTTAATATAATGCCTTAAAATTTTTGTATCTATTCAGCATCCATTCATCTTAGAACCAATTATTTTAAGTATAGTTTGTTATTTTCTGTATTATTGACGCTCTGGCATTTGTGACTCTCTTAATAGGAAGTGACTGTTCCTCCCATGGTTAGCCAGTTCTTAGAAGAAAGGGCTCACTGGCACCATGTCATTTGCATACAAATCAACCATCATAGTGTGTACATCAACTAACTTCTTTATTTAGCTTTTAAAGACCAAATCAATAATTCCCTGCTCTAAGCCAATTTATGATCAGGTACCAGACAGCCGGAGACCAGATTCTACTGACATTATTCAGAGCAACCACTGCCATACCATTTACTCCGCCCTGTGTTGTTTTCACTGTGAAAATACCAGCAATGACTTTGGCTTAAACTTACTCTTAATCTTGTTACTTCTCTTAACCAAAACTGACTGCTGTCTCTGAAGCATGGGGTTACCTTCCTCCTCTTAGGAATCACACATAGCAAAACTCTCCCTTCAAAGTCATTGGCCTTTCTACGTTATCACTCAGTCACCTTTATAAATTGGGATCCAGGCACTAAACATGTACACAGGGAAACAAAGCAAGAACATGGAGAGAAGGAAAATCTAACTCTGCTACTGTCATGCAGAGATAGCATCCGTACTCTAGTTCCAAAAAGGCTATCTTAGGACACTCCAATTTGCAGTCTCACAGATTTGAGGAAGTGCATCAGTTTCTAATTTTTATCTCTCAATTTAATTCCAGAGAAAAGATACCACGCTCAAATTTCAGCTGTGACTTGAATCTTAAATACAGGCTACCCCACACTCTCCACCAAAGGTTGATATATTGAAGGCTTGGTCCCCATTGTGTGGTGCTGTTGAGTTGTGATAAAACTTCTAGAAGCCTGATGGAAAGAAGTTGGGCCATCAGGGGCATGCCCTCAAGGAGGTTTCTGATACCTTGACCCTTTCTTTCTCGCTGTGATTCTGGGTCACTGCTAGTGGCATAGCTTAACTCTTCCTTATGCTCCACCATGATGGTTTGCCTTCCCGCAGGCCCAAAAGCAAGCAGATCATGAACTGAAACCTCTGAAACCATGTGCCAACATAAACACTTCCTCCTTCGAAGTTATCTCAGGTTTGTTATCACAGTAATGGAAAGCTTAAAAAAGCAATATCCAATATCTTCTTGTGATCTCTATTTCCTCATTGAATCACCAAGTAAAATCTCATAAGTTATTCTTGATCCACTCTTTTTCTTCAGGCCATGTGCCCACTCAATTCCCTCAACTAAGCTTTTATGAACATACTATTAAGAGATCTATAAATTCAAAAGATAAAAAACACTGTATGACTATAATCATGCACTGCAAAAGGTTTTGATCAACAGCGCACTATATACACAATGGTGGTCCTATAAGACTATAATGGACCTGGAAAACTATTATCACCTACGAAGTCCTGTAATCATCCTAAAGTTGTAGCACAATGCTACAATGTTTCTGTTTATTATGATTTCTGTTGATGTTGGTATAAATGAACCTGTAGTGCTGCCTATTATATAAAAGCATAGCAATGCAATTATGTACAGAATATGATAGCAATAATGATAATAAATGACTGTGACTGGTTTATGTATTTACTATATCATACTTTTTGTTACTTTAGAATGTACTACTTTTATTTTTATTAAGATGTTGACAGATGCTGTGTTATACCAGCAGCAACCTGAGTACAGACCACTGTCTTCAAAGGGTAACTCTTGGAGGAACAGTGTCCAAAAGCACTAAGAAATTATGTCCAGGGAATGGGCTCATTTAAGAATTAGTTAACCTGATAAAACATTACTGAGGCATTGGGAAAGAGCAGATTGCTGACTTGATGCTTGTTAACAAGAACCTTCTGTAGAGACTCGGAAGATCACGGCCCCCAACTAATGAATATTGTAGCAGGGAAATGGCATGACAGGTTCCTGCTTGATCCAATTGAGCCTGCTTCTGCAAGAACAAAAGGTCAGTTGTGCTAAAGATATTGAGAGAAGCATAGTTTGGACATGTCTCGCAGTGCACTCGAGTTCGATGACTGCTGTGGAATTGATTTCTTACACCAAGGCCAGATGGCTGAAGAAAAAAAAGGCAGCCTATGCCTCTCCCTTCACCAAAAAGAAGATTTATAATAAAAATTACCCTCAAGAGAAGATGTATGTCTTCAGTGAACTGCAAAGATAGCTTTTTATTTACTGATCAACCTGAAATTGATAAGTAATTGCACCAGAATTTCACAGTAATAAATAAATCATTATTGAAATCAAGAATACTTAAAAAATACTCTTAATACACAACTGCTTTTTGGCAGTCTATATTGAAGATTTTCCTACATCCTGAGTATTCTGTGTGTACATGGGTATAAATGTACATGGTATAAAACATCAGTGTTTTCCATGAAAATTTTAAAAACAAACAAAATAAAAGAAAAAATAGTTTTATCACTCTTTCTGAATCCCAGAGCAACCACTACAAATATTCCATTCCCCAGAGTTCATTTTTATGTGAAAATATGTACATTTTATTTCATATTGGTGAAGTAAAACAAAGGTTTTGTGTACATTCTATTTACAATTGCTCTTAATTTTCTCATGGTTATTAAATTTTAGGAAATTAATTTTTTCATTTTTATTTTCTAAATTTTAAGTTTGCCTTCTACAATTTACAATGTGCCACATCTACATGTATTTACATGTATATATATTTTTTCAGGGGTTTTTTTGTGTGTGCAGTACTTTAGTGCTTCATTGGGTATTTAAAAATTGTTTAGTTCTAAACTGTCACTTCACAGAAGAAAAGAAAGGGACCTAAGTCTGCAAAATAATTTGGTTTCAGGAACATGCCTGGTAAATGGACTTAGGCCTCCTTTTCACTTTCTGCTCCACCTGCCTTCCACAATTAGATCAGGGTACTTGCCCAAAATTAATATATACTTAGTACATGTATGATATAAATTTGCATTGTGTTCAAATTTATAAATATAGCCCATACATTGCTGGAGTTAAGATCTTCTTAAATTCATTTTGGACTCAGCATGTAGCACCACCTGCAAAATATTTGACTCCAACAATATCCTGAACTAAGTGAGTGGACAGAATACTGCAGAGTGCCATATATTTGAAAACACACAGATGTTTAATTTTGAGTAATTGCATTTAGCTATTTGATTTAAGTTTGCGCATATCTTTTCTGTCTACACAGCTCATTTATTTTAATCGCCAAATAGTAATAGCCCATTACATATACATAAATACACCACAGTTTGTTTAGTTGTTACTACAACATTAATTCATTGGATAGCACATTGATTATTTCCAAATTTTGTTAACAATATAAAACTTTCATAAACACTTATAAGCAAAGTTTTCTAGAAGTTAAACTGAATTTTTATTTTTGTTTCTCTTTTGTTATTTTTATTACTTCAGCATATTCATACATACTGGAGGGATTGGTTGCTACACATTCATATATGCCTACATAATGAATAATAATTGGAGCCTGATCCTTATCCACCTTCTCCTTCTCTTTGCTCACTCCTGCTCCCTTGTCTCTAAGGTAATGCTCCTCTATTACACATATAAATTATATTAATTTTTGAATTTCAAGATTTAAGTGCCTATATGAGCATTATTTTGTGTGTTTAGTAAATAATATTTTCTATATTTTACCATATCCTTGGTTTTACACTAGTTTATACAAGTTACAGAAAACATTTGACCCTTAAGTATTTGGTGCACCACACAGAATTAATAATTCTCTTTCTCCCTCCCTCTCCAACCTCCCTCTCTTCACTCCCCTACCCTCACCTCCCCCCTATTGTTATAGTTCCCCCAGATTATGAGATACTTCAAATTTGGTATGTTTAGCAAATAATATTGTCTAACTTTTACCATATCCTTGGTGTTATACTAGCTTATACAAATAAGAGAAAACATTTGACCCTTAAGTATCTGGGTTTGTATTATTTTGCTCAGCATGATTTTTTTCTATTTGCATCCATTTACCTAAAAAGCCATGATGTTTCTAATAGATAGGTAGAACTCTATTGTGTGTGTGTGTGTGTGTGTGTGTGTGTGTGTGTGGTGTATACCACAGGATCCATTCATCCAGTGATGGGTATTTCAGTTGATTCTACAATTTAGCTATTATAAATTGAACTGATGTAAACATTGATTATTCTGTGTCATGGTAATATGTCAATTCTAGTTCTTCTGTGAAAATACCCATGAGAAGGATAGCTTCGTTATACCTTGGTTCCGTTCCTATTTTTTTGTTGTTGTTGTTGTTGTTGTTTTTAAGATAGAGGGACAATGTGTGTGAGAGAGAGAGAGAATCAAATTTTTGTAGTTCTCATGTGGCCCTTGTTCCTCCGACACTTCATTGTGTATGTATGTGGTGCTGGGTTTAGAATCCCTCTCCACATGTATGCTAGGCAAGCACTGTAACCACTGAGCCATTGCTCCAGCCCCCCATCCCTGATTTTTTGAGGAGTCACCACACTGCTTTCCAGAGGAGCTGTACCAGTCTCCTGTCCCACCAACCCACCAACTGTGTGCTAGTGTTCCTTTCTCCCTACAGCCCCTCTAAAATCTGCTATTGTTTGTAATCTTCATCTTTGCCATTATGACTACAATGAGGTGAAATCTTTCTTTTTTTTTTTTTGAGAGAGAGAGAGAGAGAGAAGGAATCAATTTTATTTAGTTTTTCATGTGACTTTCGTTGCTTCGATAATTCATTGTGTATACAGTACTGGGGTTCAAACTCAAAATCACATCTTCATACATATCAGGCAAGTGCTGTAACAGCTGAGCCACGGCTCCAGCCCAGGTGAAATGAAATCTTAATGTTGTTCTAATTTGCATTTCTCTGATTGGTAGTGATGAAGAACAATTTTCAACATATTGTTGGGTTTTTTTGAACTTCCTCTGTTGAGAAGTTTCTGTTTTGTTCCATAGCCCTTTTATTGATTGGATTATTTGTAGTTTTGGTGTTTGGATATTTTGAGCTCTTTATATATCCTGGATATTAGCCCCCTGTAATAAGAGTAGCAGGCCATGATTTTCTCCCTTCTTTAAGCTCCCTATTGACACTCTTGACTAATTCCTTAACTGTACAGGAGCTCCTTAGTTTAATGGCATCCTACTCGTTAATTCTTGGCTTTAAATTTTCTGCTATGGGAGTCTTGTTAAAGAAGTCGGTGCCTACACTGATATGATGGAGTGTTGATGCTAGTTTTCCTTCTAACATTAATAATGTTGCTGGTTGAATTCCTAAAACTTTGATCCATTTCAATTTTTTTGTTAAGGATGTGATATAAGATGCAATTTCATTTCTTTTCTGCATATTACTTTCCAATTTGTCCAACACCATTTGTTGAAGAGGTTCTCTGTTTTCCAAGGTATATATTTGCCCCCTTTGTTGAAATAAGATGGTTAAATATTTGAGGATTTGTCTCAGTGTCTTCTATTCTACTCCATTGTCTTCATGCCTATTTTGGTACAAGTACCATGCTATTTTTATTACTACAGTTTTATAGCATAATTTCAGATCAGGTATTGCAATACCTCCTGCTTTATTTTTTCCCTTAGTAATGCTTTTATTATTCTAGGTTTCCCACTGTTCCAAATGAATTTAAAAATTGATCATTCTATATCTATGAGGAATGACCTTGGTCACAGGATGGACATTGGGTTGAATCTGGACAGCTCTTTTGGCAGAATTTAATTATATTGATTCTGCCTAACCAAAAACATGGAATATCTTTCCATCTTCTCAGACCTTATATTTCTTTCTTCAGTGTTCTACAGTTTTCATTATAGAAGTGTTTTACTTCTTTTGTTAGATTAATTCAAAAGTATTTTATCTTCTTTGAGGCTATTGTGAATGGGGCAGTTTCACCTGGTTTCTTCTTTGGTAGGATTACTGTTGAAGTATAGGAAAGCTATTGATTTGTGGGTGTTGAGCTTGTATCCTCTCACTTTGCTAAATCCATTTATGAGCTCAGATATTGGTATATAGATTTATTTTCTTGATGTGTCTTTGTTGGATTTTAGTATCATGGTTATCATTGCCTCATACAGTGTTTGGGAGGCTTCAGCTCCTTTTGATTTTGTGGAGAGGAGATAATTTTTCTGTAAATATATGGCTAAATTCTGCTCAGAATCCATCAGCTTTTGGGATTTTCTTTTTTGGATGGCTTTTGATTGTTGTTTCAATTTCACAAACTGATTTTGGTCTGTTTAGGTTTGTAATATCCTCCTGCATCAATTTAGGAATGTCATACATAGCTAGGAATTTGTCTATGTTTTCCAGGTTACCCAGCTTGGTGGACTATAGGTTTTCAAAATAGGTTCTTATAATGCTCTGAATTTCAAATGGATCAGTGGTGGTCTCTCCATTTGCCTTCCTAATTTTGTTAATTTGCTTCATTTTGATATTTCTTCTGGCTAGATTGGCTAGGGGTCTGTCAATTTTAATTATTTTTTCAAAGAACCAACTTTTTAGTGTGTTGATTCTCTGCTTTTTATTCTCTAGTTCATTGATTTCAGCACTGATCTTAATTATTTCCTGTCTTCTACTGGATTTGGGACTGAGTTGCTCTTTTTTTTGTAAGGATTTGAGGTGTAACATAATATTATTTATTTGTGATTTCTGAAGATTTTTAATGAAAATTATTTCATACTGTCCCAGAGAGTTCAACATGTTGTGTTTTCATTCTCATTCATTTCCAAGAATTTCTCAGTTTCTGCTGTCATATCTTCCTTGATCCATTCTTCCTTCATTTAAGAGGGTATTATTCAATCTCATTGTATTTATGTGCTTTCTTTTATTTTTCTTTCTGTTAATTGCTAGACTCATGCCTTTATGATCTGATAGGATACATGGGATTATATCAACTTTTTGAATTTGCTAAAATTTCCTTTGTGGACTAAATTATGATCTATTTTTGGAGAAGGCTCAATTGCGCTGCTGAGGAGAAGGTAAATCTAGTCCATTTGGGTTGGAATATTCTATAGATATCTGTTAAGTCCATTTTATTCACAGAGTTGCTTAGGCTGGAGATATCTTTATTGATTTTTTGATTTGATGATCTTCCAATTGGTGATAGTGGTGTATTAAATTACCCCTGTGTTATTGTGTTAGGATCTATACATCGTCTTACGTCAGACAGTGTTTTTTCTACATATTTGGGATGGTTGGTGATTAGGGCATCAATGTTTACTATGATTATGTCTTCTTGATGTGGAGATCACATTATTAAGTTGTAGTGGCCTTCTTTGTCTCTTTTCACTAATCTTTGGCTGAAATATACTTTGTTGGATATAAGTATTGCAATAGTGGCTTGCTGTTTTGGGCCATAAGTCTGGCAGATTGTTTTACAAGCTTTAATCTTCAGTCTGTGGCTATTTTTGCCTGTGAGATGTGTCTTTTGTAAGCAGCATATTGTTGGATTTTTGTTTTCTGATCCAGTCTGTTAACCTGTGTCTGTTGATTGGGGCCTTGGGAGCATTCACGTTCAATGTTAGAATGGATGTGTGGTTGCGATTTGCTGCCATTGTGATTTTTTTTTTTTTTGGTGTATTTTGTCGTGAATTGTTGTCTTTTAGTAGAGTGTACTCTTACTGACTTTCTGGTTTGTGGGTTACAGTAGTTAGCTCTTTCTTCTGTCTAAAGTTTGTCTTTATATAGTCTTTGTACAGCTGTGTTCATGGATGTTGCTAATTTGTTCTTATCATGAAATGTTTTTATTTCCCTATCAAATTTGAAGCTGAAAACAATTTGACAATTGTTTTCTTTCAATGCTTGAAATATCTCATTCAATACTGTCCTCACCTTTATGGTCTGATTTGACAAATCCTAAATGATCATTATTGGTTTGCCTCTGAATGTGACATGGTATTTTTCTTTTATATCTTTTAATGGTCTATCCATGATTTCTCTGCTATACATTTTGAATACCATGAGTCTTGGTGAACTTATTTGATTTGGTTTATTGGGTATTCTATACATTTCCTGATGATGATGTCTGACTTATTTCTGATACGGGACAAATTTTCTTCATTTAATTTAGAATATTCATTTTGACACTCATTTGAATTTCAATGTTTGCCTCTATCCCGATAACTTTCAGGTTATTTCTTCTGATTTCATCCCAGATTTCTTGAAAGTTTTGATTATGCTCTGTAATTGTTTTTCTTTTCTGTCATCCATTCGTTTAACATATATAGCCTGTTCTTATTATCAGAAGTTCTTTCTTCAAGGGCTGAGGTTCTATTTTCTGAAGAGATTAATCTGTTATTAAATTCTTACATTGAGCCTTTGATTTGGTTGACTGAAGATTACAAGTCTAAAACCTCCTGTTTCAGTGTTCCATTTCTTTGGTAAAGAAGTTTTCCATCTCCTGTGTTTACTCTCTTATTTCTTTCTTCAGATCTTCTTTTAGGTCTTATTGTTTTAGTAATCAAATCATTGATAGTTTTCTCTAGGTTTTCATCCTGCACCCTATACCCAGACTCCATGGTTAGAGAGTTGTGGGTTCATTTTTTAAAAATTTAATGCTGGATCTTGAGTTTAAGTAAATTCTTTTTCACCCCTATTTTGTTTGTGGGCCTTTGTGTGTGATTGAATTATTTGTTCTGCTCTTTCACCCTGAATGTGAAGTATAGTTTGTTGCCAGGGAATGGGTCCTAAGACTCCTCTCTGGGTGTTCCCCTGTGGGATCTTGTTGACACGTTAGTGGGTTTTTTTCCCCTTCTTCCTTACTTGGGTTGGGGTTCTATCAGGATCGTTGAGTTCAATAGCAGGTTCCATAGCTTGTGAACTATTTTTGAGTTTTATGTTATCCATTGCCTCCTGAGATAAGGAAATACAGTCAAAATGAACATCAAATAAATGCAATGCACTGTATTATACTAATTACTCAGTTCCTTCTACAACTATTACAATGATAAATACTTTGCAGAAGAGCAATATTAGATTTACCAATTTCCTCCTGTAAGGAAAAATATCAATAATTAAAAGAGAAAAAAAAGAAAAGAAAAAAATTTGAGGGGAAGTAAAAAATGAAGGGAAAAATGCTGTAACATTTAAGGGGAAAAAGGAAAGAAGGAAAAGAAGGAAAAAAATTCTTAAAGAAAAGAAAAGAAAATTTCCATTTGTGATCCTTGAAGTTATCTCATTACACATTGGGGGCGGATGATCAGTGTCTGAATGAGAATTATTAGTAGAAACCCACAGCTAGAATTACTGTGATCACAAGGTGGAAACTTTATGGGAGCCTAAGGGTGATGGATGGATTGCCATGGATGGCATGGGTCTAGAGCTGTCATTTGGGGTTCCCTGCCCTGCAAATGACACCAAGAATTCAGCTTAATTTATGCTCCAAGGGACTGTCCCATGCTGACCTCCACTGGGGGAACTGTAACGCCAGAGGGCTTCCAGATTCCAGAAACAGGGGGTTGCATGTAGAGTAGCACTCCTTCTGCTGTATACATGATTCCTCCAGCCTTTCTGGAACTAGACCTAGACTCTCACAATGTAGGGAGGTGGACCAGGCTAAGTTGGCATCCCCCATGTTCCTCCAACCAGAATCCTTCTTAGCTGGTCAATGTCTGGGATAGTTCCAGAGCTGCTCTTTTGGGTTCAACCTCTGAATGTCAGGAAGGTCCTTGTAGGGTGGTGGAGAAATCTGTCTTGAAGTCTGCACTCCTTCTCACCTGCCTCTTTGATCAAAATTGCTACTGCCTGACCCCCTTATGGGTAGGTGGGGGAATCTGCTCTGCTCCCCACAGTGGAGAAGCCATGGAGTTGTCCCAGTTTAGGCCCAAAGCAGAGATCCGATTTTCACTCAACCTATCTGAAATAGGGGTTGGATCTTGGAAAGATTGTGGAGAAATTTGCTTTGGTGACCAGACTCTTTCTTGCCTGCCTCTTTGGTTAAAATTGCTACTGCCCAACTTTCTCAAGGGCTGGTGGGTGAATCTGCTCTCCACTCCACTTTGCCAATGAGCAGGAGTTGTCCTGAATTTGGTCCAGTGCAGTGTTTCTACATGGACTTGGTCTCTGTGTGGCGTAGTTAGCCACACTGTATTGATCAACATCTTTCTGCTCCCGTGTTACTTGGGGAGCAAAGGAGGTCACTGTGGTGACCAGCTAGGTCTGAATTAGTTCCTGTTTTCCACTGGCTATACCCAAATCCCTGAATGACTGAAAATCTCTCACCGATAAACACTGTGTTCCACTGAATCTTTTCAATACATACACCTGGCAGGAAGGCAGCTTTCCTGGCGCTTCTTTATTTCAAGTCAAAGACAGTGATCAGATGCCATGTCCCTGCAGTCCAACCTCTTCTTCTCCAGCTACTCACCAAGAAAAAAAAATGACATCTTCAAACAAAATCCTTAAGTAAACTGATCCCCACCATTGTTTTACTAATAACAGACTAAATATTGTTTTGGAGCATTCAATGATCTTAGATATTTTTCCCTATAACTAAGAAGCATGCACTTTGGGAAGTGTCATGTTAGACAAGTCACTTAGCTCAGCTATCTTAGTTTTCCACAGACAGTTCCTCTAGCAACTATTCACACATAAGAACATACTTTAAAAGACTAAGAGAAATTCACCAATCTCTCATTTTCCCACTATGTTGTGTAGTGGATTCTACAAGAAAAAAAATTAAAGGTCTTCTCTCCCTAGACCTTGAATGAAATCACCACTATAATAAAAAGTCTTGGCTTTTATACAAATATTCCCTTGGGAAGTCCTCTGAGTGTCTGAAAAATTCAATAAAAAGGTCTTCCAAGTTTTTTTAGGTTCACTCATCAAAAACAATCTAATGGAGCTCCCAGGCTCTGGACAGAAATTAATCTGTGTGTATGTAATAGCAAGGTGAAGAAGAAGCAGTTCATTGCTGCCACAAAGCAGACAGGCAGTTCTTGAGAGATTCCACATAACAATAATATTAAACAAGATATTTTCTTCTCTTCCAGGGCAAAAGGCTAATAAATGACAGCTGGTAAATGTCACAGTGGCAACGCTGATACCTTCTGACACTTTTAAGAACCAGTATGTATCCCTTTTATTGATCCTATGTGTTGTCTTTTATGTATAGTAGGTAGTTAAATATGAGACATAATGCCAATGTGACGGCTTCCACCACAGTTAATTCCCCAATTAATAGGGGAATATGGTTTGAAAGATAGTATCCTAACATAAGGCAAATATGAAAAAGATTGGTATGAACAGGGTTATGATTTTTAGAAGTCCTGTTGGATGGATTTCCTTTTTCAGAGTGAGGGAAAGATAAAAAAGAAGAAGATGAGGTTGGAAGGAACAAGTCAGTGGCAGAGAAGTGCCGAAATGATTAAGAGAAAGAAATGAGGAAGGGGGTGCAGCTGAAGATACAGTGTTGCTTTAGAATTGACATAGCATGGTGGGGACAGGGTTAAAATGATGCAGTAGAGAGAGGATACAAGGATTTTTGCCCTAAAAAGAAATGCTGTTTCAATCATTGAACATTAAACACCCAACCTTCAGTCAGATGGACCCAAGCTCCAGTACTAAAATTATCATTAATAACATAATGATAATACCAAAATATATTACAATGCACATTCTAAATATTTCATCATGGATTACTGTGATAGTTCCCTATACAAAGCAAAATATTGTTTTGATTAACAAATGCCAACTAGGTATTACCACAATGCAATTTTCCAGTATTGTTAGAAAATATAGCATGTACCAGACCCTTTTCAAAGTACTTGAAAGGTACTTCACTTTGTATTCACAAACTCCATTTTACAGATTAAGAGATTTTAAGAAATAAGACTTAAGAAAATGTAAATCTTTAAGGCACATATAGGTGATAAATAGTGGAGCTTTGATCCAAATTCGAGATGTCATGAGTATAAAACTTAAAAAGGAAAAGAAAACAGAAGAAGGAGAAACAAGCTGTGCTATGCTATACTGTAAATATCCCAATGTTAAATCAGAAATAATTATCTTTACCATACAGGAGACTGATGCTTATGTGGAGATGCAAACACAATTTCAAGCAAGATTAATAATATAAGAAAAATTATACATGACATGTCAAGTTTGAGAATGAGAGATTGCTTCTGATGGTGTGGTGAGAAAGGACTTGAGGAAGAGGGGTTTAATTAGGAAACGGAAGGAAAGTAGAAGCATATTCAGTATTTTTAGAAAAAAAAATCAAGTGTCAGAAGAAAATAGGGTTGAGAACTCAGCTTTACCGTTGGTTCTCTAAATACAGAGAAAATATTTTGATTCATAAAGGAAACAATGATAACTATCTTTGTATTATTTATCAGAATCAATAATAGACACATACTGATCCCTGAGTTTTTGTTTGAATTAGTAGATATACTGAGTAAAATTACTTTTTTATTGTAATAATATATTTTAAAATTTCTAGACTTTAAATATGTAAATTACTCCCAGAGCAATTAATGCATGCTATATTAAACACCAAAACATAAGTACCACTATCATTATTTCTTAATAATAATTGAGACCCTAAAAACAGTGCCAAAGGGAATTCCTGGTGAAACAAGTAGCGGTTTCCAGTTTTACCTCTGTCCTCTACTATGGTCTTGAACAACTTTACTTATCTATAAAGGAGGGAAGTTGGATGTATTCGAGCTTCTTTCTTCCTTCCTTACCTTCTGCCTTCCTTCTTTCCTTTCTTCTTTCCTTTCTTCCTCCCTTACCCTCTCTTTGTTTGTTTGTTTGTTTTTTAAGGTCTATAGACTTAAAAGTGAATGCATCTTGCTTGGCTGTTTGCTTTAGCAGAACCTTTAGTGGAATTGTTTATTTAACAGTGAGAATGATTCTGTACAACTTAGCCTCCCTGCTGCGGCCATTGCAAGGCTTCCTATTTCCTTTTGAAAGAAAGATTGAGCAAATTGGATTTTAGTCTTAATACCTTTAGAAGATATCTCCTCTATATTTTTCCTTGATAACTATTTCAGAACAATTTAATATACCTTGAACCAATGATCATTAGTATCCGTTTTACTGTTATGAAGTGTCTGGAAAATAAAATGGTTGCATGCATTTAGTTTGAGATGCTTTACTAGTTGTTTTAAGATCTTTTGTGTAGTTTCATCATGCCGCTATTTTTAAGAGAATGGAAAATAATATGGCATGAGAGATATGGTGAAGTATCAGTTTAGGGGAAGTTAGCTTTGTAAATGATAAGGTAACCTGGTGAAAATAAAATACCATTTATTCTCAGAGTGAGATATTTTCAACATCTGTAGCAATTTTCTGTGAGCTTCTGAAAAACTTACTGGCACATTGAAAGGGGATGGCCCATTTCATGTCTGTGAAAGACCAAACCACAGCAGCAAGTGCTGTGCCCTAGGAAGCATCAGAGATCAACTCACAAAGCCACTTGCAGGATCTCTCAGAACCTCTAAAAGTAAGTGGCTTACCTTGCACTAGGATTAATTTATGATTCTCTTGATCCTTCACTTTTTACTGTTGACTCCTTTTAATATTCCCTTCAGTAGTCCTATGAAAGATATCCAACAGTTTTATTGAACGAATGCAAAGAATTAAAATGGCAGTAATCAGTACCACAACTACCTTATAAAAGCTTCATATGTTTGCCCTCCTCCTTTAGTATTTACTGATCTGGGACACTTACATCTGCTTTCTGGCTGCTATCAATAGTGTCTTCTTATTGAAGATTTGATTTGTATTTCCCTTATAGCTAATGATGTAGATCATTTTTTGTTAGAGTGGCAAAAATGAAGAATACAAACAAGGACAGATGTTGGAGGGGCTGTGGGAAAAGAGGAACACTGTTACACCGCTGGTGGGACTGCAAACTGGTTCACCCACTATGGAAAGCAGTGTGGAGAATCCTCAAAAAATTGAGGATGGAACCACCTTACGACTCAGCTATCCCACTTCTGGGTATTTTCCCAAAAGAGTTGGAATCAGCATATTATAGTGATGTGGCTTCTTCAATATTTATAGCAGCTCAATTTACTATAGCTAGATTATGGAATGAACCCAGATGCCCCTCACTCGACAAGTGGATATAAAAGCTTTGGTACATATATACAATGGAATACTGCTCAGCCATTAGAGAGGACAATATTATGGCTTTTGATATCTATCAAATGGATGGAGATGGAAAGAATTATGCTAAGTGACATATCCCAATCTCAGAGACTAAAGGGCCAAATGGTTTCTCTCATCTGTGGATGCTAGAATACATAGGGAAGCAGTAGGTTAAATGGCTAACTTAACAATAACTTCAAATTGTATGATTCTCAGTGTAATAGGGGGGTGGCTCCTTAGGATACTTGGAGGTGTGAGGAAGGGGATGCGGATGGAGGAGGGTGTATGAAGAACTCATAGGAATCTGGAGAGTGGGAATATGGAGGAACCATCCCAGAAGCTGATGTCATTCCTCCACAAGATACCCATTGAATGCAAGAGTTCTTCTGGGGGAAACTGCAACAGGTGAAACCCAAGGTGGTCATCCATGTTTTGGCATTACCCCTAGATAACAAAGTATACATACATTGGTTACTGATGGTTTCGTAATGTTTCCCCCTCAATTGTATCTCTATATACTTCTAATAAAAAAATAATAATTAATCAAAAAAAATAGCGTCTTCTTCCGAGGGCCTTTCTGATTACCAGAATCTTTCACGTAATATGAATGACTACTGTTGGAAACCACTATTTTTTTTTTACAGATTCACATAATAGATACACAAAGAACTGAACATACCTATAAAAATGCAATTTGATGAGTTTAAACATAACCAAACTTCTGTAGTATAGCAGTCAAGAAAATAGACATAAAACACCTTCCAATTTCCAAGTCTCTCTCTTCATAAAACTCTAATTTTCAGGGAAGCTTGGTTTTCAGCAGCACCTTATCGATATATCCTCCAATACAACTATTTCTATGCTTTCAACACAATTTCTGTACCTGCCATTTGTGAGCATACAGTCCAATTGCTAGTTCTGTTTCCTTGGCAAATGACTGTTTTTCATTTTTTACACTTGTGATAAGGGAAGCAACATAATTCCATGGACAGATTATATAACAATCCTGGTAATGTATTTGAGGTCCCCAAACAAAAAAAGTGTCAAAATTATTATTTTTATTGTAAATTATTTTTGTTCCCAATAGTTTTCAGATGATAGACAATCCAATACAGACTAGGAACCTTGCTGAATAGAAGCAAGTTGATAGAATAGAATAGAATAGAATAGTTGATATATTAAGAATTATTAAAATTTGTTTCTGAAATACAAAAATCTGATCTAAAGGGAAAAGTCACGCACATATAGATATAAGCAGAGATGAATGTACAATCAAGTGTTCTTGAAAAATATGCAAAATTAAGTAATTCTTATAATTTTGCATTTTTAGCATTTTGTCCACTTTAAAAATCCATTGAAATAAGTAGAATCATTGTAGAACAAAGTGTTTATTGTAAATAAAGATTACTTTGAGGGGCTGGAGCAGTGGCTCAGTGGTTACTGTGCTTGCACGGCATGTACAGTGTCCGAGTTTGAACCAAGCACCACACATACAATGAAGTGTCAGAGCAACGAAAGCCAGATGAAAAACTAAATAAAATAGATTCTCTGATTCTCTTTCTCTTTCTCTCACTGTCCTTCTCTCTCTCAAAAGAAAATAAATAAAGAAAGAAAGAAGTAGGTAGGTAGTAATGCAAGTGAGCATAGACTATTTTTTTTAAACAGAGCATTTACACAGAGTACTTGTTTAGTTTCAAAAAGGGATGTGCCCCTCTGAATTTAAGACCATAGAATGATGACTTCTTATAGTCTAAATACACACAAATTATATAGATTAAAAAAGAAAATAATTTTGATCAACAAATAAAATGCAACCTGATAGGTACAGGATTTTGAAAAATCTAGAATCACAGAGTTTAGACATGACTAACTATGAATTGTGTCATTTAGCCTTAGGTCTTAAAAATCTAAAAAACGTAAGGTTAATGCCTTCTGATAATGTAATTATTATCTAGAAAGTCATACCAAATAAATAATTTAAAATGTAGGAAAATACTTGTACAAAGTCATGTGCACACATAGGCACTTAAGTAGCATATAACTTAAGAAATTAAGGACAAAATGAATATGTAATTATAATGATAAGTATAAAATAAAACAACAGATATGCATATAAATATTTAAATAAAAAATAGCTAAAAAGTCATATGCTACTGCAAAAACAAAAGTAAGGTTAATTCTGCCCTTAATGATTCTGTAATCGATCTGGGAGTTTTCTTCCTCTGTGAAAAACAACTATTAATTTCACCTACTTTGCAAGGTTAGTACCAGAATTAGAAATAATGTGCTTGAAACATTGGGTGCACAGAAAATACTAATTAAATTTCAGTTCTTATAACTATATCATTATATTTATTGGTAGTAATTATGAATTGAATGTGATTTATTTTCCCTCTTTTTACTGATCATATAATTATTTATTTTTATAGTGAAAAGCATATATGTGTAAAGAAATAAACTAGACTTGAAGTTTTGACAATCACTCTTGTTTGTTGTACATTGAGGTTCCCAACACAAGTGAATCTATTTTTATGTGCTAGGTGATCATTTCCATCTTTGATTATTGAACTTTTGTTTCTAATGAGTGGAAAGTATATTCATGCTAGGGTTCTCAATCTTATGAAGAGCAGAGAGTACTTAAGAAGAAAATATTTAAGCATTCTCCACCCATCAAATAGAACTTCTCAACAGTGCAATGCCAATTATGTTGCTTTATCATTTAACTATCTGTCTCTTTAAATGTAAATATCACAACATAAAATATTAAAACTAGCCATATGAACAGCTCTCCTTGGACAGGAAAGGGACATGGGGACAAATTCACCAGTCAAAACACATTAGCGTTCACCTTCCTGTTCAAATTTTCCTTCTGTTGTCCTAAAGTTAATGACAACTCTTCTTTGAAATGCTTTGGATGAATGGGCATTTTCCTCTCTTCTTATCTGCCACCAGAAGGATTGCTTTGTCCACCAGGAAAAATCCAGCAAGCAACCTAATCAGGATACACAAAAGGGGAATTACTATTACATTTTTATTTTTCTTTCTTTCTTTTCCTAAGCCTCTGACTTTGGTTTGAGGATTCTAGTGTCATATAAATCCCAAGACTGGGCTGGAGTGGTGGCTCAGTGGTTACAGTGCTTGCCTTGCATATGCAAATACGTGGGTTCAAACCCCAGCACCGTGTACAAAACAACATGTCTGAGCAAAGAAAGTCCATGAAAAAATTAAAATAAAATTGATTCTGGAGGGGTTGGGGATTTAGCTCATTCAGTGGCAGAGCACTTGCCTAGGTTGTGAAAGGCCCTGAGTTTGGTCCTCAGTCCTGAAAAAAAAAGAAAAATTGATTCTGTCTTTTTTTTTTAATCTCTCTCTCTCTCACTGTCCATCTCTCTTTAAAAAAAAATTCCAAATTCCAGAACTTTTATTGGAAACATTATATTATTAAGAAATTTATGAAACCCACCAATTTATTACATTATTCCCGTGACTTTTTAATTGCACAGTTGTCTTACACACTGAGATTTTGAAATTAACTTTCAGTTTTTTTCTGATAGTTATAGTTGTATCCAAAATAAAATAGGAGAAATGTATTATTAAATGTCATGTCTCAATCTAAATGTTCTTTCTGTAAAGAAACATTTTCTGACCTAAAAGAATGGGTCTTTTCTGTTATACTATATCATGCCAACATGTCTTTCCTTCCATCCTGACTTTGTCATTTAACTCCCTGTGTCCCCTTTTTTCACAGTCACTTCTCCCATTCTCTTTTCACTTTTTGGCAGTTGGTTTTCCCTCTTTGAAGAAATGACTTTGCTGATTCTTAAGATCTCAACTCTATTACTGCTGCCTCGGGCAATATTCCCTGAGCTCTATCCTAAGGGCAAACTGTCTTTCTGGGTGCAGTCACACTACAGGTACATCTCTTCCTAGAATTTTTCCAGTTGAATCTTACTCTTAAATTTAATTATTTGATAAAGATCTTTCTCACTGTTAGGCTTTTAGTGAGATGAGGGTAAAAATCAACCCTGTATTCACTAATAATTGTATTCTTACTGTCTAGAACAGTGCTGGGATTTAAGATGACACTCAGTTAGTAGTTATTAATTGGGTAAATGAAGGTATTTGCATTTAATAAAACAATATATGTAGGTGCTCTAGTATATATTAAGTATTCTTTCATAATTAGCATAAGTTCCCCTTTTGAGGGTATTTAGATTCCACAAAATATCAAATAATCCGTCACTGAAACTTTCCAAGTTGTATGTGACTCTTTAATGTATGAATACATTCAAATATCAGTAGCTAATATCAGTGGGAGGAGTGTTGGTTCTTTATATGGCCCTGGCTACTTCATTGGGAGATTGCATGACCTTCTAAATAGGATATGTTTTATGTTTATATATTTTTGAAGTTTTTTAAAGCATAAATACATGTTTATTATGGTCTTTTATCAAATATGACCATGGTTTTCACCAAGCGATATTGTGTGCCTCTAGAATAATGCTTCAGGGCCATACAGACATGCTCTTGAAGTTGAGCTGAAACTCCGTAACTCACTATAACAGTCCTCTTACTTGTGAAAGGGAGACCATGGATTCTTTCAACAAGGATGTGTCACAAAATTAAATGAATGTATTTAGCAAAAATCATGCATCCTATATTAATATATGTTAATGACCCTCCCCCACCCAAAATCAAACATACAAAAGCAGACCTACCAATGTTAGTTGAAAAGCTGTCCTACAAAAGAGAGAGGGAGAGAGAAGAATATACTTACGTTTCTTAAACTACTAATATATACAAAATTTATTTATGTGAATTATTTAACATCATCTCAACCAGCCTGAGAGTTTGATGCAAGAGAAAAAATTGAGCTCAAGATAATTTAGCACATTGCTCTAAAACCACAAACCTACAAGTTTTCTTTTCAAAAGAACATATAAGGTCTGAACTTCAGAGGCTTGTCCTCTTTTATTATGTTTAAGAGAGAGAAGCACAGAGGCAGAGAAAGAAAGAAAGAGAGAATCAAATTTATTTTTAATTTTTTTCATCTGGATCTTGTTTTCCTTACACTTAATTGTGTACGTGGTGCTACAGTTTGAACCTGGATCCTTGTGCCTGGAGAAAAGCACTGTAACTGCTGAATAGTTGCTCCAGGCACTTTTCTGATTCTTTTGACATAAATATTTAAGTAGATGGATTGGAACATCTCATAGAAATGAAAACATTCTGAAACCCTGGCAAAGGTACACACAGTGTTTCCTATTCATATTTTTCCTCCTTGATATTATAGATTGAATGGAGAACCTCAGTAACACTAAGCAAGTGTTCTATTGCTGAGCTACACCCAGCCCACCCACAGCATTTATTTATATTCATTTAAATTTTTTCCTTGAAAATCAATTTAATAATTTTTCTGAAAGCAAAATGAAAGGATATTAAAGACAATTCCAATATCAAAGTTGTTTAGGGCAAACAACCAGCATTTTGGTAAGTTTGCCTATGAAAAATTTGACAGATCTTCAAAAATAGATGTCTAACAAAAATCAACATTATGGTTTTGTTGAGTTATAAGTAAATCTTCAAAATAACTCGCATTTGTATAATTTGTTCCAAAATGGTTGTCCATTGATAATTTATTTAGCACTGATAAATTATTTAGCTTGATAAATTTATAGTACACGATGATGTTGGTGTGAGAGAACAGAATCTGCATCCCATAGTCCATGGGAAGTTAGTAGATTAACATGTTTTCCTTAAGAAATTATGATTGCACCAAATTAAGTTGTTGTATACTTGCTGCCTAATAAGGTCCCCCAAAGAATATTCACTTCACTGTTGAGTTCAATGTTTAACAAAATCTAGGAGCTGGATATTTTCCATCTATTCAAGTTTGGTCAGATACTTTCTGGAAGGTCATTCTTACCTGATAGCTCGTGAGCTTGAGTTTTGTATTGAAGGGCACTGCATTATATTATTATGAGTGACATATTTTCTATGTACACACATAGCCCTGTTAGCAATCAATGAACCTCCTCAGGGTACCCAGTAGAGATGGAAGGAGAGGCATTTAATGGAATCATTTAATAGGCATTTATGTGGTTGGAAAAGTCATGACTATTTATTAGAGGGCAATAGAAAAGCCCGAAAGAAAAACAGAAGAATATATGAAGACAGGAGTACCTAAATATAATCATTCATAGTCATTGTTAAAAATGCTTTTAGGGGCTGGAAGGTGACTTGCAGGCACATGGCTTTCCTGGCATGTCTGAGGACCAGGGTTTAATCCCAACACTATATACACAACTATGTGGAGGGGAAAAAAGAAGGTGAGAAAGATGAATTAATTCTCTCTTTCTTTCTCTCTCATTCTCTTTATGTCTCTCTCCTTAAGAAAAGAAATAAAGAAAGAAATAGAAAAAGAGGCTGCTGTTCCCCAAGCTCAGCAGGCACCCGGTACCACCAAGGAGAACCCTTACCAGAAACTGCCCTAACCAGCCTCCATGCAGGCCCAGGCCTCTGGCCCCTAGGCCTGGTAGGTGCCCAGGACACCCCAAAGGAGGACCCCCCCAAACAGAGATTCTCTGCCCAATCACTGCACAGGCCCAAGCCTCTGGTCTCCAGGCCTGGCAGGCACCCAGGACATTCCAAGTACCCCCACCTGGAGCCACACAACCACACTGTGTACCCATCAGGTTCAGTTTTATTGGGCCCATCCCTACTGCCAAGGATCCCAGGTCCTAGTGTGGCAGGCAGGTGAGCCCATTTTATCACATCTCAGCCTGCAGGACACCAGAACCCAGCAACACCCACCCACCACTAAGTTCCAAAAATCCAATGGGCTGCCCACACACCCCATCAGGTTCCAGATCTGTAACCAGAAGCTTAAATCCAAAAGGTGCAACAAAAACAAGGCTCCAAGCAGAAGCACCTTTCTGGAAGAAGGTAGTCATCATAAGGGTGGTGTCTGACCTGACCCATAGACCTGCAAGGAAGAAGGACCCATAGACCTGCCTTGCTTCCCACAAGGAACCTCAATCCAAAGATCCAGGAGAGGAACTTCAGAAATAAGGAATCAAAGTAGAACAGATACGGCTCAAACACACAACCCCACTACCAAGGAGCCCACGGGCTGGAAGCAGAATGAAAACCTATAAATAATGTATCAATAATCTGATTACTAAAGGCAACAATGAACTCAAAGAAGATTTAATGAAGGGACTAACAGATGAAAAACTCTATTATCAAAGTAATAAACATACTGAAAAAGGAAATAACACAGCTAAAATCTTCAGTCAATCTCATTAGAGGAATGATGGATGAATTTAATAACAGACTAACCTCTACAGAAAAGAGTATCACAGCTCTTGAAGAAAAGATTTCCCACAATGAGGACAGGATAAGTAAGCTAGAGCACACAGATGAGAAAAAAAAATCTCATAGACCATGAGCAGAATTTTCAAAATATCCAGGATAAAATTAGAAGAAACAATATAAAAGTGATTGTAATACAAGAAGAAAAGGAAACACAAACAGCATAAAGAAGATTCTCAGAAAAACAGATAAATAAATAAAAATTTCCATTATAGAATGGACTCACAGATTCTCATCCAGAAATTTTTAGAGCACCCAATAGGTACAATGAAAAGAGAAACTCGCTGAGAGATATCTTTTTCAAAATGAATAAAGGGAAATCAAAGAAAGAATATTAAATATGGCAAGAAAAAATGCCAAATCACATTCAGAGGCAAACCAACAAGGATTACGTCTGAACTTTTATCTCAGACTCTAAAAGGAAGAAGATCCTAGGAGATCTTTCAATGTCTGAATGCCAAAAGTTTGAAGACAAGAATATTATACCCAGAAAAATCTGAAAGTGAAATAAGTACATTTCACAATAATTTCAAACTTGCAGCATACATTAACAGAGAACCAACAGCATGTGGAATTCTGAAAGATAAACTCTAGATACAAAACCAAGTAAACAACTCTCAAGATGCATATACCAAGGGAATTCAATAAAAGTACATGCCATCAGTAGACAAATAAGACAGCACAGAACTCACTAATACCTAATGACTAAGAACCACAATCACATAACTATGCTAACACTGAATGTGAGTGGTCTCTCCTCACCAATCAAAAACTCATATTATCAGTTTGTGTCAAAGAACAAAACTCCAACAAAATGCTGCTTATTGGATACCTGTCTTACAGCCAATGACATCCGCAGATTGAGAGTGACAGGATGGAAAATATCTACCAGGTTTTTGGCTCAAGAAAGCAAGGCAGTATTGCAATACTTATACCCAACAAAGTAGATTTCAAACAGAAATTAATGAGAAGAAATAAAGAAGACCACTACATCACTACATCATAGTAAAAGGAACAATACATCAGGAATATATAACTATACTAAATTACTATCTACCAATGCTTCCAACTATGTGGAAAAATACTCAGTGACATAAAAACACTTATGGATCCCAACACAATAATAGTGGGAGAATGTAACAGTCTTTTGAGTTGAAGCGTAAGGCTATTAATCTGATCCTTTTCTAGTTTTTTGATGTATGCAAGCAGTGCTTTAAATTTATCTAAGAAAGCCTTCATACTGTCCCAGGGGTTTCAGTATGTTGTTTCCTCATTCTCGTTCAATTCCAAAAACTTCTTAATCTCTGCTCTCATTTCCTCTTTTACCCATCCTTCGTTTAAAAGGTAATTATTCAATTTCCAAGTATTTGTATAGTTTCTGTTGTTTCTCTTATTGTTGATTGCTAAGGTCATAGCATTATGATCTGACAGAATACATGGGATTATATCCACTTTTTTTTATATTTGTTAAGATTAACCCGGTGAACTGGGATGTGGTCTATTTTAGAGAAGGATCCATGTGCCGCTGAGAAGAAGGTAAATTCCACTGTCTTAGGATGTAATATTCTGTAAATGTCTGTTAAGTCCAATTAAGTAATAGAATAGTTCAGATTAGAGATGTCTTTATTGATTTATTTGTTTTGATGATCTGTTTAGAGTTGATAAGATGTATTGAAGTCCCCCAGGATTATTGTGTTGAGATCAATGAGGGGCTTAATGTCCTTAAGTATTTTTTCCATATATTTGGGGGGTGTGTAATTGGGGGCATAAATGTTGATTATTGCTGTATCTTCTTGGTGAACTATCCCTTTTAGTATGATAAAGTGACCCTCTTTGTCCTTTCTGACTAGTTTTCATTGGAAATTAATTTTGTCAGAAATTAGAATCACTACACCAGCTTGCTTTTTTGGGCCACAGGCCTGGTAGACATTTTGCCATCCTTTCACTTTCAGCCTGTGTCTATTTCTGGGTGTCAAATGTGTCTCTTGCAGGCAACATATGGTTGGATTTTGTTTTTTGATCCAGTGGGTCAGTCTGTGTCTTTTAATAGGGGCGTTGAGACCATTCACATTCAAGGATAGAATAGAATTGGGTGACTGATTCACAGACTTGTATCGATTACAGACTTTTGAGCCATCTTGAAAGTCAGCTTTTGTATAGTATGATTATTGACTTGCCCTTGTTTAAGGATTTAGCATAACATTGGCATTATCTTCTGAGTGGAGAACATCTTTGAGAATGTTGTGTAGAGCAGGATTTGTGCTCATGAATCTTGCTAGCTTGAGTTTATCATTGAAGTATTTAATTTCCCCTTCACATTTGAGGCTAAGTTTTCCCGGATATATTATCTTTGTGTGAAAGGTGTTATTTTTTAACACTTGAAAGATATTGTTCCATGCTCTTCTGGCCTTCATTGTTTGCTCTGAAAAGTCTATAGTGATCTGAATTGGTTTGCCTCTGAGCGTGATTTGGGGCTTTCCTCTAGCAGCTTTTAGAATTCTCTCCATAATTTCTCTGTTAATCATTTTGTATATGATATGTCTTAGCGAGTTTCTTAATTGAGTAGATCTATTTGGAGATCTATAAGCATGTTGGATGTGCTATTCCGGATTAATAGTAAAATGAGGGAAGTTCTCACTTATGAGTTCACTTAAAAGTTTCTTTAAGCCTCTTGTTTGCTGTTTAGAATTTTCCTCCAGGCCAATGATTCTCATATTATTACGCCTCATCTCATCAAATATTATTTGGAAGTTCTGATTATGTAATATAAGCTGTTTATCTTGCTTATATTCTTTGAATTCTACATTATTTAGCCTATACTCACTATCCAATACTCGTTCTTTGAGAGCTGAAGTTCTATTTTCAGTGATGTAAGCTCTAGTGTTGGTGTCTTCCAATGAAGATTTGATTTGGTTAACCGTATTTTTCATACCTGATAACTCTGCTACATCTCTTTTCAGGATTTCTATATCCTTGTATAGCTGATCTTTTATGTCCTGGAACTGATCCCTTATTTCCCAGTAGATGTTGTCTCTCATCTCTTGAAATTGCACTCTGATCTCTTTTTTTATTTCATCTCTCAACTCTTTGATTGCATTACTAATCATAATGCTGACACAATGCCTTTGGTTTTCATCTAGGGCTCCAGCCATGAGGTCCTTTGGTGGTGAGCCATGTGGTTGAGGAGGAG
>PVKS010008854.1:0-66489 GCA_004027875.1 Aplodontia rufa
TGTTTAAGCATAGTGTCGCTATACTTTCCCAATTGATTACACATGTGTATATCCCTTCCATTAGTATATGAAAGCTTGAGTAGCTCCACATCCTCAACAACACTTAGTATGGAGAGTCTTTTTAAATTTTAATTATTCTCCTGGAAGCATGAGATCTTATTGTGGTTTTAACTGCTATTTCCTTAGTGACAATGACATTGGTCAAAAATTTTTTTTTCTAGGACAGAGAGGGGAGAGATGAGTGAAAGAGAGAGGAAAGAGAGAATTAACTTTATTATTATTATTATTTTTCATCTGGCCTTTGTTTCTCTGACACTTAGTTGTGTGTGTGGTGCTGGGGTTTGAACTCGGGTCCTCATCATGCCAGGCAAGAGCTTCAATGCTAAGCTACTGCTTCAGCCCCCAATGGCCAACTTTTGATATGCCTATTTTTCATCTGCACATCTTCTTTGTTTGAATATCTGTTCAAAAAATTTAACCATTTTAATAAATAGTTGTTTGTCTTCCAATTGAATAGTGAGAGTTCTTCATATATTCTAGATATTTGTTGTCTTTTTTGTACCTGAATACATTTTGCAAATATTTTCTCCTAGTCTGAGGCTTGCCATTCATTCTTGAAATGGTGTCTTTTGAAGACAAAAGTTTAATTTTGATGAAGTCCAATTTGTTTTCTTTTATTTTACCATTTGTACTCTTTTGTGTGTTGTTTTAAGAAGTCTTGCTAAACCCAAAGTCACTAGGCTTTTTTTCTATTTTCTTCCAGAATTTTTGTAGTTTTAGTCATTACATTTAGGTCTATTGTACATTTGAATTAAATTTTATACTACAAACTATTGTTTAGCAAAAGATTTAAATAAATGGAAAGATATACCATGACCACAGATCAAAGACCCAATATTGTTAAAATGCTAATTCTCAGATTGATTTAGAAGTTTAACACAATCATAATTAAAATTCCATCATCCTTTTTATAGCAATTAATAAACTGATATTAAAATTTATATGGTACTGGAAAGTACCAAAAATACCCAAAACAACTTAAAACATGAAGAACAAGTTGCAAGAATTATAATGCCTAAGAGCAAGACATAGTATAAAGTTACAGTTATCAAGGGAATAAAGAACTAGTGTATGGACAGCCACATTAATGGAACTGAATACAAAATCCAGAATAAGCCCACACATTTGGTCAATTAGTTTTTGATAAATGTGCCAAAGCCATTTAACTGGGAAAGGATAATCTTTTCAACAAATGGTGCCGTAACAATTAGCTATTTATATGCAATTAAATAAACATTGATATTGTGAACATTTTAATGACTCATTATCAAGAACCAGATGAATACTCTGATTTAAATAGGATTTTGAAATAACAAATAAGTGATCAGGTCTAATACTTTCAAAGGTAAAACATGTGAATTATTAGCCAACTAAGGAAAATTCATATAAATAATTGTATAAATGGTAATCAATATGGATAAATACAATTTATCAGTTCCTGGTTTGCCTTCTATAAAAATGTGAAAAAAATTCAATACAACTCAAACATATAGAAAATGTAAATAGCTAGCTAATAATCACATGTGGTATCATTTTGTCTACACAGGCAAACCAATTTACAAATTCATTTTTAAAAAACTTAATAAAGTAAAAGATTATGCTGCCAACAAAGTAAATCCTTTGTGTCACTGTATTTACCTCTGTTGTATCTAAATGGGGTCTATAGCTGCAAATACTATGAAATTGAGATAGAAAGGTGAAAGATTTAATAAGAAGGAATTTATTTATTTGTAATTAATTCACTAACACTACTTAGGTTTAACTTTCCTTTCTCTTTTACCTCTGTTTCATAATAAACTAATAACCTGTTTCATCGTACCTCTTCTCCCCATTTTAACTGACTTTATTAGATCCTCGATGCTTTCCACACCAGTAGATGGCATTCTTATTCTTGTTTTTATTTTAATAGTCTTAGGTTCCTGATAAGTGTGATGCTGGGCAAATTCTTTCAGTCCAAGTTCAGGATGACCAATTTTTGATGTTTGTGGAAAGGAAGGAGCATGCATACTCAAGGAAAGATAAAAATGCAAAACTTGGCAGACTGAGATCTGCCCCCCAAATTGATGCTTCTTTTTTTTTCCCTTTGCTGGTTAGTGTCAGGTTGTGGGGGATGGTTTTTGGCCTGAGGGGAAGACAAACTAGGTCTTTCAAAGTATTCCCATCTCTCCAGTGCAGCACAGCTTCTAATAGGTTAATTCTGTCCATTCTGGGAACTGACTTAGGCTGACAGGCTGACTGTCCCTCCATGCAGGGGGCTTCTGGGTATAACAGACAGTGACTTGTGGAGTGGGGTGGGGCTAGGCATCTGCATGCTGGTTGGAACTGCTCTCTATTCACCTGGCTGCTGTGGTCCACCTGCTGCTGTGATCTTAGCCCTTAGCACTGTTCAGGGCTTTCTGTCTGGCTCTGCAGGTGCTGAGGGTGCTGATCTCAGCCACAGACTCCATCCTGCCCTAGTTTGACCTCTGTCCACCCCAGACTCTGCCTTGAGGTCAGCTTACCCTCTACAGGCCAAGCTGGGCTAAGGTGGCTTGCTGTTCTTGGTTGCCATTCGAATGTCTGCGTTTCTTCCACATCCTCCATATGGAGCAAAAGGAATCTCAAGACCACCATTTTGCCTGCTGCCTATACTATGTGTATGCACCCACTGCTATGTTTGTTCTGCTGTGGTTACTGTGTTCTGAGCATATAAGGCACATTAGCATCTTTCCAGATTCAAGAGGGAAGTATGCTAAGGAAGTCTTTCAACTATACCCAGGACTACTCTTCAGACTCAAGGCATCATGATTTTCCTTGGTTTTCTATTTCATATTTTACCATGTTTATAGTTGGGCCCTATTTACTGTATTCTCTCTCTCTCTCTCTCTCTATATATATATATATATATACACACATACATACACACATGTATATATATGTGTGTGTGTGTATGTATGTGTGTATATATATATATATATATTTGTCTAGGTCTCCAAATGTTGACTTGGAACACTCCATCTTGCCTGGAACCAGACAAAATACACGTGAATCAAACACATACAACAGAACTGGAACCAATTTTACCTGCTTCTCTTGATATAGCAAGTTCTATTTAAAAGGACAGAATTTAGTCTTCTAATGCAAAATTTAAAAAAAATTCTGTGTCGAGCAAATTTTATGATCCAATCCTCCAATCGTCTCAGTCTGAGTACTTCTGATCTATCTAAATGTTATCCTTTCTAAATCAAGAAAAGAACATTAGGGGTAATGGTTGAATTGTGAACAGTAAAATCTGTATGTATATTAGGGAGAGAATGCATATGTAGCAATTGACTTAACAAGGTGTGCGGCCCTGTGTGTGTTTATGTCTGAGATCCAAATCAAGCCCTTAACAGGCAAGATTCTTTAATATAAATGAGAAATGGGCTTTATTCTGCCATAATGACCTGCAGCCTCTCAGACATGACTCTCCACAGACCGATCACTCCACAGAAAGGTTGGCCAGCTCACTGAAGCCATTATCTTTTATTTATGCAGATCAGATTGTGACAATCCTTGGAATTCTTTGTTTTAGCTCTCTCTCTCTCTATCTTTTAATCCTCTTGGTATGCTCCTTTCTTTCTGTTTCTGCATAGGCAACTCCCCAGACAAGCATTTTCATGACTTTCCAAGTCATTGAATGAAAATATTAGAGTATAATTTGGTTAGCTTATATTACTCCACAAAGGAAAGAAAACTGTTTTAATTTTGGAGGCTACTAGATAAAGGAAGAAGAGAAAATTCCTTATTTTTTTTTAAACCACACAGGGAACTATGTACTGTGCCAACATACTAACCAGCACCAAATCCCAATAGTTTTACACTTTCATTATTTAATATGCCCTCTGGTGTTTTGGATGTGGCTCAGAAAAAAAAAAGTTTTAAACAAATTTCTTATACATGGCTTTAATTTCAATAGATTTGCCTTAAAAAGCCTTCATTTTATGTTTCCCATTAGTCAATATTAGCTACATATTCATGAGTGAAAATTTAAATATCATACTTGTAAAAAAAGAAAAAAACTCACAGTGGTGACTTTTCCTTATGTTACCAGTGATCTCCTCCTCTGGGAAGGGGTGGTGTTCAGCTATAGGAGTTGAAAGAAAAGGAGAAGAATATTACTTTTGAGTGTGGCAGTTTAGTCTCCACTGCATATTACTTTTGTTTTTTCTCATGTATGCTGTTCTTTCTGGCTTTTATCTGAGCCAAGCAGCAAACAAGAAGCCCACTGAGAGATGAGGCAAGAACCAGGGTAGGAAGAATTTTCCCAGTTGATTTGGGGTAGTGCTGCATTCAGCTGACATCCTTAGGGTTCTTATTCCTGCATTTGATCCATAAGCATTTTATTGAATGCTAATTATGTTTCAGTTTCTCTGCTAGATATTGCAGCAGATATAAGAAAGAATTAAATCCTATTCTTACCTTTATTCATTCATGTGATCCATGATTTGCTATCCACTGGCAAAATAATAGTGAACCAGCAGCCCCAGTGGTCCTCCCAGTCTGGTGTGGAAGTCAACTTGAATAAGTGATGATGGGTGTTACAGAGGAGGGTAAGTGTGCCAACGATCATAAAATTACAAATACTGGGTGCTAGGGGAGCGCTAACCACAGAGCACAAGCTTAGTGTGTATGTGCAGGGATTAGCAAAATTCCTCCAGAAGCAATAATGTTTATGATGAGACTGAAAAAAAGCATGAGACCAAGATAGACCTTGGGATGGTCGGGGATGGAGAGCCCCAGGAAGGTGGGACAACAGATTTTTATAAAGGTCAAGTTGACCGAGGAGCATGGTGCAATGGAGGTACTAAAAGGAAGCTTAAAGGCTGGTAAGACTCAATTTCTTGTTCAGATGGTGAGTTTGGAGGGCTGTTTCTGAGTGACTGTGTGTGGCTGTCTTCAGTGACGGGAGAGGATGAGCTGCTTACCATCTGCAATACGCATCTCCCTAGGAGTAGGGAAGCCCCTCCCTCCAAGCAGAGCACGGGAAAGGGAAAGAGTTCAGAAAGTAAATCATTTGGGATGGAAGTAATATAAAGAATCAGCAATCCATCAAATATTAATTGATGATAAGAGGAAAATGGCTTTCTACAAGCAAGGAATCATTGAGCTTCTCAAAGTGGAACATGGATTGTTTCACAGGCCCCTTACCGGTCATTATTAACAGTTTACTAGCAATGGGTTTTTAGTTGCTGATTTAAGGCATGGGATTAAGAGCATGGGATTTGGGACTGGAGTGTTTCTTTGGAGCATGGGGAAAATGTGGAATTAAACTGTTGAGTGAGAGAAGGGAAAAATGTTGAAATATCCGGGCAACCAGAGACTCCAGGGAGATGGGGCATTGTGGCGAGGACTTTCCCTGTAGCGTTCATTTGTCTTGTATCCAAAACCAATCAGGCAACTACTGATATCCTCATCTGCAGCTAATGGTGGCGGCTCACAATTTATATAATATGAAATTTCCTGTTGTCTCCTCTTCTATGGTCATCAGAAGCCATTTCTTAACTACTAGAAAGGAAATTGGAGTGAGATGTGGTTGGGATTGAGAACGAGGTGTGACAGATTGGTTGTGGAAGAATATGACCTGATTCTTAAGTGAAGATTTTCCCAGTTACTCAGGAGGCTGAGGCAGGGGATTGCAAGTTCATGGCAAGTCTGGGAAACTTAGCAACACTATCTCAAAATAAAATAAAAAGGACTGGGGATGTAGCCTGGGGGTAGAGCACTCTGGGTGCAATCACTAGCAATGTCATGGAATGTTGTGCTAAATGGCATTGCATTCAAGGAGAGCTTCTTATTTTAGTTAGGGCCTTTACTGTTCTATTCCTTTTGTTTAAACTTTAAAATTCAGGAGTAACTCGAGAGAAACTGTTGGCTCTAAAAAAAAAATCCGTTGTGGCTTTAATTTATGATGAATCAGGTTTATTATCTAATCTGTGACATGAAGGAATTATAGAACAGACCACATTTGGCTACATTCATGCCGAAGACCAATGGCGAAGTCCACAGTGCAAAGTGGAGAGAATGAGAAAACTAGTTTGACGGCAGAAACAGGGGAATCTATGAATTAAAATAATAACAATACTAAAATACTCCCCAAATTCATCTCTGCAGTAGGACTTAGATGCTCGAAAGCAGAGCTGGCCATCCTGTACTGACACTATCCTTTCATGCAGCTTTGACAAATCAATGCGAATTTAAGATGGATGAGTTTCATATTTATACAAATTATTGAAAATGGCTGTGGAATCTGAAAGTTCTATGTTCCATGATGAGAGCTCCCACCACAGGGCTCATCTGTGAGAAAACAGTCCTTATTTATTGCAAGGCAATAAATGCTGGACAAGGACTGGACAAGGCAAGCTATCTTGTTCACATGCAAGAAACTATAATGCATCTTTCACATTTAAAGTGCCCTCTGAAGCTTTCTGCTTCACAACCTCTCTCCTTCTTTCCCTGTTACCTCTAAATTTTTCATACCATCTTGAACATCTCTCAAAGAATTGCAAATTCTAGCTGGAACATGATTAATTTAGCATGTGGCCTCCTCCGATGGAGTGCTGTGCTGTCCATCCTTCTTAGGCAAGGCTACCTCTCCTCTTGGCTCTTAGCAGGAAAAATGAATTAAGGCAAAGGCACAAGTTGTTTGGGCATGCTGCCTGAAAATGAAATTTTACTGGTGGTGCCACGAAGTCAAAAGTGTGGTGTTGCAAAAGCGAAATTACAATATACAGTTAACGTTGCTTTAGTTGGGAAGCTCAGTCAGCCCATTTCCCTCTCTCGGTTTACCAAGACAGTATCTATTATTCTTTATTTGCAGGTGAAAGGTAACATTCAGATATTTCTCTGCCTTAACAACTCTCTACCTTTATTTTATTCATATATTGTTTATCCAATACTTTCTTATTTATTTCATCAGTCAATATTTTCTGTAGGAAGGTCACCTCTCTTTAATATTAAAAGAAGAGACATATTTGCTTCCATTGTTGTAATTTTTTTTTTTTTTAAAGAGAGAGGGACAGTGAGAGACAGAGAAAGAAACAACTTTATTCAGTTTTTCACATGGCTTCAGTTGCTCCAACACTCAGTTGTGTACGTGGTGCTGGGGCTTGAACCCGGGTCCTCGTGCTTGCCAGGCAAGCGCCGAAACCACCAAGCCACCGCTCCAGCCCTGTTGTAATTATTTTAAGAGAATTCAGTGGAGCTAAGATATGGATGCCAAGGCCACAGCAATAACAGATGGCCTTTGGTGGTACTCACCAAGGAAATCTGCTGCGGAATAACTTTTAGACATAGGCTTGTTAGAGTCCCATAATCTTTATGATGAAGGAAAATGTGAACATAATTGGAAGGTATTTTGTCTATACCCCTTATAATTTAAGTACTTGTTTTAATATACTATTTGTGTAAGGGGTAAGCTTGTCAGGCATCTAAAGCATTTAACAACTGCCTGGTATATAGTTAAGGTTTAGTACATATTAACAATGATGATAAGCCAAATGATAAATATAATTAAATTTACTTACTGCTGGTTTGAATAGAAGCAGAATTTGTCTGTACTTGTTCTGATAATCCTGTCTGAATTAAAAATGAATAGATAAAGATGTTCCTGACATATTCAAAAAGAAACAAAAGCAATGATGATGATGATAATGGTGAGGGGATATACCTCTCTGAAAATATCACTGAAACAACCGGTTGAGAAGACAAAGCTAAATTTATTTTTATTGAGTAAGAGAGAGCAGTACCTGTGTGGACCCTAGGGTTGAGTGGGTGTGGTCAAGTCAGGAAGTCTGGCTGATGGCCCTTCTTCAAAGCCAAGGGTTAGTAGAGATCTGAGAAGCTGGAGGTTGGGAGTGTTGGAGGGGGGGAAGATTGTTAATTAGGGCCACTTAAATCTCACAAGATAATAGGTTAAGATTGCTGGCATTCTGTTTTGAGGAACATATAGTCATTTGAATGCAGATGTGATCAGTTCAATGTTTGCTTGTGAAATTTTTAGGAAGACTCTGAAACTAACAATGAAGTTATTTGCAATTTTTGTCAAGCAAGAGTTTTCTGAAGTGCTAAAGTAAACGAAAAGATAGATGTAGAATAATAATGTTGGTGAAGATTGAAGATGGTCAGTGGTAAAGCACCTTAGGTTAACATGGGAAGTTGCATGGATGTAGATGGCTCCAGTTCTTCTCCTTTACTCTCTTCCTCTCTCCTCATTCTTCTTTCCCTTTTCCTGGTATTTTGAAGCTAAAGCCATTTAGTATTTAGGAATTAGTTATTTGAGACTAGCTATGTGTGAGTGTGTGCATGTGCGCGTGTGTATGTGTTTCATAATATGGCAAATATTTTGGATTAATTTGAAAATAAATGAGCTATGCTAGGAAAAACATCTTTTCAAAGCCAATTTCCATCATAACTCTTCATGTAAAGAGTTTGACATAATTGTTGGTAAACTTCTATACATCCTTCAATACCCATCTCCTCTGTGGCCACTTGTAGATATCTGTGGGAGGTGTTGAAGTTACCATTTTCTTGTCTCCCTCTCCCCACAGCAGGCGACCCTCCAAGCAGTAGTTGCATTTTTTTTTCCTTGATGCTAGGGACAGTGAGGGAAGTGCTTGCCCTTTTTAAGTTTTCACTTCAATAGAATGTAAATGAAATCATTGTCACTCATTGACCTTTTAAGTGTTTCTGTGTGCCTAGCAGAGAATGGTATTAACAGCGACCCAATAAATCTGTAATGGATGAATGAATGAATGTACATTCATGAGGCAGGTGTGAAATGGTATTTCATTATGGTTGAATTTTCTTGAGAAATTGGAGTGCCCACAAATACACACATTACCTATTTGTTTTTTTATCTTCGATAATTAGCTACTTACATAATTTACCCATTTTTTTTGTAATTAGGTCGCTGTATTTTTTTTTTAAAGAGAGGACAGTGAGAGAGAGAGAGAGAGAGAGAGAATCAATTTTTATTGAGTTTTTCACATGGCTTTCGTTGCTCTGACACTTAGTTGTGTACGTGGGTGCTGGGGTTTGAACCCGTGTACTCGTGCATGCCAGGCAAGCGCCATAACCACCAAGTCATCATTCCAGCTCCAGGTTGCTGTATTTTTTAAAATAGATTTTATCCTATATTCTGAGCAAAAATTTCCTGTCTTATGGATTGTAAATATCTTCTCTTTGTGTCTGATCGGTATCAGTGTCACTTTTTATAATATTGTATTTTATGGTCCAGAAGGTTTAATTTTATTTATCTTTTCCTTTATGACCAATGTTTCCTTGGATCTTATTTAGGAAAAATTCCCTGCCTTAATGTGATAGAGAAGTTTTTCTCTATTTTCTTCTAAAAGTTTTATAGCTTTGCATCTTGAATAAGGTTTTTTACCTGGAGTTGTTTTTTCGGGGTTGACGTAAGGTAGACATCTGATTTTATTTTAGTTTCCTCACATGTATGTGCTGATCAGAATCAGCTGAATCTCAACAGGGACCCTCTGCAAATCACAGGGGGTTCTTTTGTGCTGCTGTCTTCTCCTTTAGTTTGTTCTTCTAAGTGTAGCCTCCTTGGTCTCTTGAATTTTCAGCTTCATCTCCTTGACTCTGGGAGTCCACTGGGCTAGTCTCGATTCTTTCCTTCTTGATGATTAGGAAATACTCTCAAGGCAGTAGTCTGTGATTATGCTAAACAATTCACTCGTTTTTTTTTTTTTTAATGTTGCAGGAATTACCATCCTTAGTTGATTGATCTTGTGTGTCTTGGATATGTTTGTTTCAAACTTTGTTCATTCGTGGTTGTTTCAGATAATGTGGTAAATCTAGTCCCTGTTACTTCATGTTAACTGGAAGCAAAGGTCTGACGAGGGGAATGAGAATTGAACTGGCTAAGATCTGAAAGTGGAGAAGGCAATTTGGAAGTGACTGTTTTAGGGTTAACAACCCAAGTGTTTACCATGATTCCATTTGACTAGATGGGGAAACTAAGGTTGACAGAAATGAAGTGTGATCTGTGTCCCACACAATTATTATTATCTAGGAAATCAGATGGTGGATTGGTTGCATTTTCCCTTGGCCCTAGCATTACATTTGGAAAAACAAGATTTAAAAAAAACTCCTTTTTTTTTCTTGTGTTCGTGGATCCTAGAAGAGAAGTCTGTGGTTTGGGCTACAATGAAATCACAGTGGTTTTAGGAGAGTGGACTTCCTGAAAATGGAGACCTGAGTGCCAGGCTACTTGTGACCTCACCTCCAAGGGTCCTAAAGCCTCAAGTGTACCAGTTTATGGGTAAAAAACAAAACAAAACAAAACAAAAAAACAGGACCAGCTCAGAGGCAAATGAGGGGATACAAGGGTATGAATACCAGTGTGGGTATTAGGGAACACATCTTTGGAACCAGTTACCACTGTAACACACCAAATGTTCTGAATGGAGAAATGGGAATAAAAAGAAAAAGACAAGATACGGGAAGATGGTGGAAACTTGAATGCCAGCTTGGAGGCAAAGAGAAACTGAAGGCTCTTGTGTCTAGGGTTAGGAGAGTGAGACTAGTGTTTTAGGAAGAAGGTCCCAGTAATGACCTGTAGTTTTGATTAGAAGTGGGAATAACTGGATACAGACTGAGGAGTTAGGGAGCTATTTCAGTAACTCAAGTGTGAGCGGAACCAGAACAAAAAGGGATGCAGTGGGAAAAGAGAAAGAAGGGAGACTTCTAGGATATTTTGAGTATGATTTGATTTGCTAGAGCTCTGCCTATAGAAAGAGGGCACATGATAGACATAAAAATTAAAGAAATATACAAAGTCAAGAAATAAACAAGACCAGAAACCTTTGAGAACAAGAGCAACAGAGAGGGGAGAAAGTGTGGGGGGCAGGGAGAGAAAGAGAAAGAGAGAGTGAGATATGAGAGGCAAGAGATAATATTAAACAAAATGAGATGCAGGAAGTAGCAGAGCATAGACATGGGGTGTTTAAAGTAGAAAAGGGCAAGGATTGCATGCAGAGATGGAGAACCTAAAACACATGAGAAAAGAGGACATTCACAGGGAGAAGAAAAATAAATGCTGGATAAAATGTGTAAAGTTTATTTCTCAATAACATCATTAATCACATAATAATTGGTTTTCATCAGTGACAACACATTGTGTATTCACATAGTAAACATTTCTAAGCATTTTTATGCACCCAGCAGCATACTCATTCATGACATTATTGTGTTCAGAGAAACGACCCTCAGACTCTTTCCATGAGAAAGCTGCGATTTATTGATTTATTGATGAAAAAATGATAACAGTACAAGTGCAAAAATGGTGATAGAAAAAAATTACTTTTCACACAGAGAAGGAAGTTCCCACTTTTTCTGAGCATATAAGAAATAACTTTATAAAATCCTTGAGGCAAGCAGGAGGCATGGAAGTTGGGCAGTGAGAGGAGGTGGGTTAGAGCGTTTCTCACAAAGAAGATGCCGGCATGTGCAGAGGAAGGAGGCTCTAGAAAGTATGGCAGATTGAAGACTCAGTCTGTTGTTTTCACCAAGGAAGGGAACTTGGTAAACCATTTGAACCATTGAAAAATATTTGAATTCTTTGGCATCTGAAAGGTTAAGCTATCAATTGTCTGGAATCATGGTAGTCTACAGTAGCTCTCCACCACTAAAACTGCTCCAAAACCAGTGTTTCTTAATGGTGTTTGCTGCTATTGCCTACGTCTGGTCTCTTTCCTTCAATGTGATGGTGAGAGCCCTGCAGGGTATGGGGAGTCTAAACGAGGTTGAGTGTACAGAATTCAAGTATTGTAGCACAGGGCAGAAAGTGGTGTTGTCTGGGAAGTACAATATGAGGGCACAGGGAAGGGAGGCATTAATTTCACCTAGAAAAATCAGAAGGAACATGAAGGAGATTTCTTGGAGCTAAGATTGTCATATAGGTAAAATCTGAAGAAGCCTCTGTTTGGAGCTGGTGAGGTGGAGCAAAGAATATTCTCAAAAGAAAAAATGAAGTGCAAAGACTAGGAAGTGGGAAGGTGATTAAATAACTCGATAGCAGAAGATTGTGTCGCCCTTACAGTCAAAGAGCAGGAAGCAAGCATGACAGATAATTAGTGGCAGGTCATGGAGGTCATTAAATGCCTCTGTGGGGCATGCTGTGCAGTTAAGGATCGAAGAGGAGGGCGACTAAAATAAAGAGATAGCAGGGTGAAATGTGAATGAGATCCGTGCTGAGGAAGTGGCGACGGGAGCTGAAGAAAAGGCTGCTCAGGAGGAAGAGCCAGGTGATGGGATCAAGAAGAGGTAGGAACCAGAGAATGTTGAGGTTTTCCAGCTGAGATGATGGTGAAAATGGTGAGGATGGAGAAGCATTAAGTGAAATGTGGAATGTAAGAGCGAGTTACAGAAAACACATTTGTTTTTGTTTTCTGTCTTTTAAATTCTCAGCATATTTTAGTTTTGTGAATAAAGCTCAATAATACTTTTTCTTTTCAAAAGAAGCAATAGAAGTTAGGAACTCTGTATTTGTGAACCATGATTTATGGCGTATAGTTGTTGGGTAAATTTTACTCTCTTTGGCCTAAGCACTGAAAAGAGAGCTCTTACTAGGACACACGTTCCAATTTTGTTTTTCTGTATTTTACAAGGGAATTGAAATGCACCACTTCAGAGTGAATTAGGAGTGAGTTTGTACATTTTCTGTTTAGTGGAACTCAAATAGTTTCCTAGGGAATACGTTCTCCATTTTTTCCCAACACCTTTCCCTTATTCCCCAAACAGATTAGCACACGCCTCTCATATTTCCTACATTGTCATCAGAGCAAGAGAGCACAAGGGAGAGATTGCGCGTAGGGCATGATAATTTTACACTTGAGACAGATGTATAGGATCTGAAGCTTCTAAATCCTGGAAGACTCTTGGGTGTAAGGTATCTTTTTGTGTTCCAGCAAAAATCAACACAGTACAGAGAGTAATCCCTGTAGGTGTCTGGGCCCGTAGACTCTGCCCCTGAAAGCTCTTATTGTTCAGTGTTTGAAAACATTTTCATATCATTTCCTCAATGCCCAGTTTCACTTATAACACATGGTAATTAAAAAGAAAGCCTTTGTTAATATTCAACAGAACTGACACTAGAAAATGTGCATGGAGTTTCTCTCACCTCTTAACACTGCTTCCCATATTTAATCTCATGAGGGCCTCTTTCCACCCTCTATTCTACTGTCCACAGGCCTCCAGAATTCTTACACTCTAACTTCCCTAAGTGACAACTAGGAGAGATTCTCTGATCTAACACTGGTGCCATCTGGAAGAGCTAACTGATTGATCTCATTCAGAAGAGGAAGCTTCAGATGTGATAAATATAGTCCACTTCTATAGGAGGATTCCAAATTTATATAACTATACTCAGATGGGCCCAGAAAAATAAGTAATTAAATCTATAAGTAAGTGAGAAAAAAATAACCCAAGGTCTAATTCAGTTTAAAACAGTTCGCTTCAATTTAAGTAGCCCTTTTAGGTGTGCTTACTATCCTCCTTTACCCCATGAGGGAGTCTGTCTGTCCTGGGATGTTTTCTGACGTTGGATAAGCCCTGGAATTTCCTGCGGATTGTTCTTGCCTGCTCTTTCCTGTGGCAGTGTCCCAGTCTTTCCATTGGCTTCAGGCTGCTCCTGGTCAGATTCACAGCTCTTTCATGCCTTTGCAAGGAACCTCCTCAGGGAAGAGGGGAAGGCTCATAGAGGGGTCAAAGAAAGCACTATTTCACTACCTTTTGCCTGTGTATCATGCAGTTTAGTTGCTGTGGTTGAGTGTTGGGTAGATGTGAGTTGAATTTAGGAGTGGCCTTGTGACATGGAGGAAAGACGGACAGTGTGGATTGGGGCCTCTGTTCTTCTTATTCCACATCAAGTAGGGTGACAAGGTGATTTAGTGTCCCATCCTGTGATGTTTCGAGGCTGAAAAGAGGTGCTAAAATAATTCCAATCATACAATATTCTGAAATATATTTCAGTCAACTGATACATTATAATTTTGATGGAGTTGTGAAAAAGTTCTATTAAAATTATTTCAAAATAAAATGCTTTTGGCCAAAAGTAAAAATGATATGTATCTGTGTATAGGTGAAAATAGGAACAAGTGGATATTCTGTTCATGAGCTGAGCTTGGAAGAATATGGGGCTCATTGTCCCACAAGGGTCTCCAGTGTAGGAGCTGAAGGCCACCAAGGGCAATTGTCTGAGAAGGCTCCAGGCCAGGGCCGAGCCATCCACAGAGGGTTGCTAGACCTTGATCACATCAAGAGAAACCAGGTCACACATTTTGATTGCCTGTGGAGTAGAGTCCACTCATCGGACTAGGGGTGCCACTAAGGATGACAAGGAGCTGGTGACTCCAATATTATACCATGGTTGGCTATTGTGTCACTGAGTACAGAAAGCCTCAGTCATGACATCGCCCAAGCGATGTTTGGGCTTTGAGGCTTTTGCTGTCTTTGTAGGAATTAACAGCCAGAAACCATATTCTACAGAGAGAACACCTAGAACGAATGGGAGAAAGGGACAAAAGGAGGAAACCTCTTGAGATAAAAGCACCAGTTATAGCTCCTCAGAGAGTCAGCATCCCCTAAAGGCAGTGGCACACCTGAGTTGGTGATGGCCACAAGTTGGAGCATACTGCCTCAAAGAAAACGAAGCAAGGAGGTAACATAAGTTGAGATTAAGCAAAAACAAATCTAATATTAAAATGTATTTAGAGTTATTTAGATGAAGGAAATGTAACAGATATTTTAAATACTTTCAACTGAGTTGGAAAGATTTTCTGAGCTGGCATTAACTGCCTACCTCCAACTCTGAATAAAGTTTTCAAAGGATTAGTATGCTAGACATAGCATTCTATTTGTGATTTTTCCATGGTGAGCCTGAAAATGTGAAAGGTACCTTTCATTGAGGGGAATGCAGAAACTCTGGAAAGGGAAATTCAATGTACTGAACCCAGCACAGTGTGTGGAACTAGATTGGCCATCATCTAATGGAGACCTTGCATAACTCTAAATTTACCAGAAGTTGCCAGTTTCCTCAGAGGGAAGTGAAGTTGGGAAGCACTCAGGTTAGGACTGTCCTTTCAGCCTTTCTAAGGACACTGAGCTTTTTCATCTCAGGATGATAGGTCCGCAGGGACTCAAGAAGTAGTCTGGCAGAATTTGGGTGTCAGGAGATCACCCTGGCGCCTCTCTGAGGCAGAATAGGGCGGGACACAAAGCTGATCAATACTTCTGGGCTTATGGCCAGAGGAGTCAAAAGCTCCAGAAAATAGCACTGGTAAGTGCCAACAAAGGGCATCAGCCCACAACAGGATAGGCTCTGCGAGGTCAGTCATGCCAAGAGCAGGAGTTTGATGCTTTTGAAGATATCAAAGAACAGAATAATTCTTCGCTCATACAGAATTTCTGTAGCTAAAGGGATTAACTTTTTTTTCTGTCCAGATATAACCCATTTCATGAACTTCTGATTTATTCTACTATTGTTTCAAACCGAGAGTCACGCTTTTTTTTTTTTAAGAGAGAAGAACAGTGAAAGAGAAAGAGAGAGAGAGAGAGATAATCAATTTTTATTGAGTTTTTCACATGGCTTTCATTGCTCTGACACTTAGTTGTGTATGTGGGTGCTGGGATTTGAATCCGTGTACTTGCACATGCCGGGCAAACGCTATAAGTGCTGAGCCACTGAGTTGTGCTTTTTTTTTTAAAAAAAATTTAGATGGAATATTGCTATACATCTCAATCATTAAGACATCTTGAAGAGAGTCATATGTTTTTTAAAAAATAAAAGTCTACCAAAAGCAATAATGCATTGGCAATTGGGTTACAAAATGTAAACATTTACAAACACGGTTCATCAAATTATGTGTTTCTCCTGGCAAAGTCATTCAAGGCCAAGTGAGGGCACTGCTTTGTTTTATGATTCCATATCCTAAGGACCTTTGCTTTTTGCCACTGTCTCCTAATTGCATGCATTTCCCCAGTAAACCAAATCTCATGTAACTGGACGCCCTCATGTTAATCAGCTGGCATTAAGTACAATTTACATTCCTATTCTTTGTTGATGATGTTATTTTAAAAAACTACACACACATAAAACTTTTTTTCCTAGCTTTTTTTCCCTTTCCTTGCTTGGTACACGTGGTGGTAGAACTCTGCCAGCAGAGGTTCTGCAATGAGGATGGGTATATATAAGCAGCTGAATTCTTTACTGGAACATCTTGTGACTTGCCTCAAGGAAAATATCTGTATTCCCTTGACTGTTGGATTGCAGGTCTATTTTTCTGACTCCTTGGGTCTGGCTGTCTCTTTATGCTATCTGACGACAGCTGCAGCAAGCAGTGCGGAGATCTTTTCTCTGTGGCCTGCTGATGTCAGGGTCATGGAGAGCTCAGATGCCAGGTCGCATACCCTGTCAAGAGGGCTTTATTTGTATTACTTGTGTATCTCACATTTCCCTGATTAGAGTTTTGGGAGTCAATGTAAGAGCTACAAAGCAGCATTTTCTTCTTCTCATAATGTCCCAATGCATTTGGAGAAACCAGCAGCCCATGGCACATTTCTTTCCAGCAATTCTGGAAGTCTCTGGGAGTGTCTCTTGTCCTCTAGTCTCAACCATCATCGAACATGTCCAGCGTATTCCTCTCTTCCTCTTCCAACTTGTTGTGATAATGTTCCTGTTTCCTGGGAGGCTACATGTGGCTACCCTGTCCTATTGCTCAGCAGCAGCACCCTCTCTGCGACTGACGCCCCCTTCGGGGGGGAGGCCTGGGTGGAAAATATCCTGCTTCCCCAAGGGGGATCTCAGCAGAGGACACCTCTCTGACTTATGAAAGGTGGCTCTAACCCAGAGCCAGGGCAGGCTGGGAGCAGAGGGTTATATGTTCTTGCTTTCCTTCCAGCCAGGCTCCGTGAAGACTCCGTCCACTTTACCGCCTCCTCCTGGTTTGCAACATCGTCACCCACGTGACCTGTTACAGTGGCCCTAGGCCAGGGTCCCAGAGATGGGATGTTCCATTCCTGGGGCAAATCGAGGCATGGTTCTACTCCACCTAAATTTGACAGCTTAATGCGAGAGCTTAAAGCTACCAGCGTGGAAAGAAGATCCTTGGGATGCTGAGTGGTTGCTGAGGGTTATAGCAAGGCTCTTTGCAGAAGCACAGGTGGAAACTCTCTCTCCCTTACAGCACGACTGTGCCAGCCCTGGGTGTGCTGAGTTGAGAGAGGTGACTCTGTGAATGAGGTAACAGATGTCTTGGAGGGTGGTGAGTAACCCCGATGAGTGACATGTTGCCTTTTTTTGTTCCTGAAATTTCACAACTAGGCTGTTTCTCATTGGGTTTGGGAGTACTCCTCAATGAACCTGCATTTTAGAGACTGTCAGTGAAATGATAACCTTTGCAGTCTTTATTTACTTATTTATTTATTTTTTAAAGAGAGAGGGTCAGTGAGAGAGACAGAGAAAGAGAGAAACAACTTTATTTAGTTTTTCACATGGCCCTTGTTGCTCCAACACTTAGTTGTGTATGTGGTGCTGGGGTTTGAACCCGGGTCCTCCTGCTTGCCAGGCAAGTGCCGAAACCGCTGAGCCACCGCTCCAGCCCCACCTTTGCAGTCTTTAGTATCTAAGGTAGCACAATATCTACCTCCATTTGTACATTTTATTGTACTACTTTCTTGTTTAGTGTTCTGTGAAATTTTTGCCCATCTTCTCTGTTAGTTTTCGCAGCTGTAACAAAATACCACAAACTTGGTGACTTAGAAACAATGGACATGTACTCTCACAGTTTTGGAGGCCAGGTGTCTGAAATCAAGGGTCATCAGGCCCATGCTGTCTCTGTAGGCTCTAGGGAAGAATTCTTCCTTGACTCTTCCAGGGTCTGGTGGTCTTGGGCCTTCTTGGTTTGTGGCAGCATGACTCCAATTTCTTTTTTATTTATTTATTTATTTTATTCAGAAATTTATTTGTTGAACAATCAAACAAGCTTGTAATGAAATAATACAGTATATATATAAATTTTGAAAATTAGATTTACCCCCCAGAGCCCCCCCAATTACCCACCCTTATCCCTCCCTGCCCCTCCTTCCTAATACATCTCTATAAATGTCTTAGGTTGTAGCACCTTCTCCATGTGTGCCTGTGTCTGCACTGTTTCTCTTCTCTTAGAAAGATGCCAGTCATGTTGGATCAATGAACTTAACCAATACTTGCTCTTACCTCAACCCTAGCTGTATCAACCCTATTTCCGAAAAAGCTTCCATTCTAAGGTACTGGGATTAAGACTTCAACCTATCCTTTTTGGGGACCCACTCAGCCACAACTATGCTAAAGGAAAGGGTACATATGGATGGTTTCTGGAAGGCAGCCACAATTTGTCAAATGAAAGCTCAGTCAGAATGCCTAGGTGTTTTCCAGGAGCAAGGTGGGATGGGGGAGTTTGTTTATAGATCCACTGCCTTAACATGGCTAGGTGGAAGACTTCCTCAGGTTCTACAGGAGAGATCATTGGAAGAGGAGAGTCAAAGGGTAGCTCAGTTTGTGAGTAGGTAGGGCCAGAGCAGGAAGAGCTGAAGGCAGATGGGGGATGGGGGTGGGCCTGAGGACTGACCTAGGACATCTGTGGAGGAGGAAGGCTCTTTAGTCATCCTGTCTAGAGAGATTCAGGATGGACCCTCCCTATCCTGTGTGTTCTCTTGTTTAAGACTCCAAAGGATACAGAGAAGAGGAAGAGACTAAGGTTTCACAATCCTCTTTAAGCACATACACCCAATGACCTTAGGACTCCGCATGAGTCCCACTTCCCATTAGCACCACTCTGGGAGCCAAGCCTTTAACACATGGATCTTTGGGGCGCATTCAACGTCCAAACTGTAACACTGAGGCTAAGAGATCAAATACTTATCTCATCCAGGAGCTGTGTCCTATTACTTACCTGAGAAAGAAACTTAATGCTCTGGGTGTCTTAGTAACTGCTGAGTAATAACTGCTCTTGAATGGAGGCAGAGTGGGGAGGGGGTAGCTATACCTCTGGTAACAGATGAACCCTGGGAGCGTGAGTGAAGTGAAGGCTGAGTGACATGAAGGCTGGGCGCCGCCTTTGCATTTGATGAAGCTCTCTGTGCAATCAGATGTGCACAGCCAGCTGAGGACTCCATAAATACCATCTTGAAAGTGGAAGTAGTTTGAGCTTCAGGATATTACCTCAAAAGGAAAAAAAAGATCTAGAGATGGAGGATTAAACTGCTATTTAATTGTTGGGGACACGTCCACAATGTAACAAATGCCCTGAGAGAAGCAATTTTGAAAAGAGTGAGTTGGAAACCTTGGGGGAAAGTCAGAATCTTAGTCATAAAATACCTGAACAAGACATAATTATTAGCCCTGAGCTTTATTTTAATGATGTACTATGTCTTAAATATAATACCGACACTTCGCTGAAACATGCCAGCTGCTCAGACTACATGAAACAAAAAGAAAAGAAGGGCCATTTGCAATGAGTGTGGGTCTTTGCACAACTGTCGTTTTAGTCACCTGATGCTCTGCTCCTCCAAGGGGCTGACACAATGTGCCAGTATGTGCCATGGGATATCTGCTGACTCTGCCCTGGGCCAGGAGTGGTCCCTACTTTGGTATCTTGATCAAGGTTGTGCCTCAATGCTTTTATGGAGGCTCCTGGGGATCATTCCCAGGGTCTTGCACATGCTAGGCAAGCACTCTACACCATGCTATACCCCAGCCCTCAGCACATTTTCATCATGAGACATAGTTGGGAGGGATGGCCAGTGACTGGTCTCTGGAATTTGGCATCTGGAAGCCTGGGTTCAAATTTGGACTCTGTTTGACAAATATTTAAACTTTTTGACCCCTCAATTCATCACCTGCAAAATAGGATTGAGTATAGAAACTAGAGGATTGTGGAGAGGATTAAGGAAAATTCTCTTTGTGATGTAATCTCAGTGGCTTTGGAGGCTGAGGCAGGAGCATCCCAAGTTCAAAGGCAGCCTCAGCACCTCAATGAGGCTCTAAGCAACTTAGAGAGACCCTATCTCAAAATAAAAAATAAAAAAGGGCTGGGGATATGGCTCAGTGGTTAAGTGCCCCTGGGTTCAATTCCTGGTACAAAAAAAAATTCTCTTTGTAAAAATGCCTAGAAAGAAACTCTTCTGTAGGAAAGAAGATGATCTTAAAACTTCCCAGGGAAGATCAAATTGCTTCATGCTAATCTGTACAGCCTTTTCACTTCTATTAGCTGTTTGTTTCTTTGCATCCTAAGAGTATATTCTCCAATTGAAATTCCTTGAGACAATGCACCTTTGTGATCTAACCAAGTGGACAAATAATTTCATTTAGAGAAGGGAATAGCTTGGTGATATTCTTGGAATCTTTTTAAATAAAATTAATTAGAATTTTTTAGTCCTTTGGAGGAGGACAAGATAAGCAGCACCCTCTGAGGCTTTTAAATATTGACTCAGTATTGTCACTTCCAAGAAGCAACAGAGCTGAGCTCACAGATTCCTTCATTGGTTCCACAGCCAGGTCCTTACCCACACCTCTCTCTCTTATCAGTCACACATATACTTCCAGAATTGCTCTAATACCATGTCATAATATGACTATTTATGGGTTTCCTCAGTGCAACTAGATTAACATTAATATTTGTAACAGTAGTAGAATCCGTTCTAGTTTAGAGGGTGCCATTTCATATATTGCCTCTTTAGGAGCCCCCCAAGAACACCCTAAATAAGATAAATGTGGTTACTATTATTGTTATTGTTACGCTTATTTTATAGGAGAGGAAGCTCAAGTCTGAAGACAAAATCATAAGCTGGGAGAAAATACTTGCAGTAGACTTTCACTTAGAGGTGACAGATATAATCCAGCATTTATCGACACTGTTTCCTCCAAGAACCACAAGGACAGAGTGAGGAAATGGCCAAGGGCAAGAGACAACCTCACATATTTGGAAGATGGAAAACTAGTGGATGAGATACAGCTGATCTAGGAGAGGAGAGAAAATAAAAGCTAAGAAACTGCAGAGAGGCGGTGCAGAAAAACAGGCTAAATGCTTTCACAGAAGCCCAGAGTCACTCAGGAAGGGAACGCTGCTGGGACTAGGAGCGTTGAGGGAATGGAGCTGAGAACACCAGATTTGGTCCAAAGTCTGTATGAGCAATTATTCCTCTTGACTCCCAGTCTCATCCCCGTTTGCTGGTGACCACTCCTTAGACCCAGGGAGGAGATACAAGATTTATTCCCCAGAAAAACTGTTCAGAGTGGATTCTGTCTCTGGCATGACAGAGGATCATGGTGAGGCTCCTTGTTGAAGGCAGTAGGATTAAATTAAATTCTACTGGCTGACTCGAGAAACACTCCCTTCCAACTCCCCCTATTTGGTGGTTAGAATATTAGAAGGTAGGTTTTAATATTTCTAAAAAGATGAACTGTAAGAAAGAAAATATAGACCCTGGTGGTTATGATTCCTCTGAATAAAATTACTGTACAGTGCAATCTTCTAGTCAACGAACCCTGTCATCCTTCACAAAGATTCCAAGCAGCGATTTAGTAATCCAGTCTTAATTATAATGCACAATCAAGCCTCATCATGCATTTGAGGAACACCCATAATATAAGAGAGAGAGAAAATCCATGAAGACAGAATAATTGAGAGGGAATAGATACAATGTAGTTTACGTAAGAAAGCATTAGAAGATATAGTAATAACATCAATATTGCTGAGAAGATATTATAGATATTAAAGTAATGAAACAAGTATAAGATGCTTATAGGAGGGACAATGAATGAGAAAGAACTCTTAGAAATTTATGTGTGTGCGCGCGCACGAATGCCCACTATGGATTGAATGTAAGCCCCAAAATTTATATGTTGAAATCCTAGCCCCCAATGATATAGTATAAGGAATTATATTTGGGAGGTCATGAAGATGGGGCTTTCATGAATAGGATTAATAACCTTTTAAGAACAGACATGAGATTGCATGTTTTTGACTGATCTCTTTCTTTATCTCTCTTTTTTCCCACTACGTGAGGATATAATGAGTAGTTGGTCACGGCTAATCAGCAAGTAGCCCCTAACCACACAATGAATCTGATAGTACTTGGACTTTGAACTTCCTACCCTCCTAAACTTTGAGAAATAAATTTCTGTTGTTTAAGTGACCAGATTTATGATATTTTATTATGGCTGTCTGAAATGACTAAGACATTCATTTCATATGCATATGAAGGATATGTTTAAATCTTTGGAAAGTATATGTACAAAATGTCCCAGGAAGAAAAACTAAAGCATAGAGACAGAAAATATAAATAAGAAAATTAGAGCATTCCAAGTGTTTGAACATAAAATAAGTAGAAATTCTAAAGAGGAAGAGAGAGAGAGAGAGAGAGAAAGAGCAAGCAAATAAGAGTACATGACTGAGATAATGGAGAGAAGGAAATTATTAAACAAATAACAAAAAATAATTTCCCAGAATTAAAGAATTTGAATTTCCAGCTTTAAAGGAGCCTAATCCCACCTGCTCAAGTGTTAGGCATCATGACAAATGAAATATCAAAAAAGCCACAGACATTACAGTGAAAATTTAGAATATGGGGATAAAGAGAAGAATCTAAAAACTCCAGGAGAGGGAAAAACAGACCAACTGTGGAGGACAGTGAATGAGAATTGCATTAAACTCTTCAACAACAATGGGTGACAGGCAAAAGAAGAAATGTATCAAAATATGAGAAAGAAAGTTTACCTTACAATTGTCAAAGATACCTCATTAAAGCACGAGAAGACACATTCCACTAAAATAATGGAATAAACCAAGAAATAAGATGAAATCCAGGAAACAGAGGATCTCACATGGACAGAAGCAAATGGAATTCCCAGAGTCCCAGATGAGAGCTATGTACCCAGTTCAGAAAAAGAGCTGTCCAAACTGGAGCAGGACAAGGGGGTTCAGAGAGAAAAGGAAGATAATTTGACATTTATGTGAAAATAGTACTGAGAGAAGTTGGAAAGTGAAGGGGGAATTAGTGAAAAGAATATGAAGAAACAAGGCAACTACTATAGAAGCAGCAAAAGTTGTGTTTAAAAAAGGATATATAATAACAGTAGTAAAGTTTAAGCAGTGATCAATATTTATATGATCATAACACTCTAAATTATAATATTTTAAAGAAGAAATCAGTTGTAATTTTATTGTGAGGAAGAGGTAATGGTGTAAGAATGCTAAATCCTTACCTTCCACATAGAAAATCAATAATAATAACATACAGGATAATGTTGTTTAGAGATATGGAGATAAATGTTATGATAAACAGCTGAAAGTGGATAAAATAATTGATTCTCAGAAGAATTCAGGATTGGGATGACAGGCAAAGGATTTCTAATTTTCATTTCATTAAACTTTGTAATATTCAACTGTTTAATATCATTCCTACTAATCAATAAGAGAAAAATAGCTCACTAGAAAACAAACAAATTCACAGAGGAGGAAATTCAAATGGCTAATTATTTATGGGTTAAAAGGTTGCTCAATTTTACAAGCAACCAGATAGCAAATTGCAAATTTAAACAACAATAGAATACTATTTCATATCCACTAGAGTGGCAAAAGCCTAATTTTTAAATTTTTTTTAATTTTAATTTTTTCATTTGTTTATCATAGTCTTACATATTGGAGGGAATCATTGTTATATATTCATGCATATATGGATATTGATAAAGTAAGTTATAACCGATCCCATTCCATGATCTCCCCCTTTTCATCTATTCCCACATCTCATGTATCCTCTGTAATACCCCCATGCTATAATTGGAAATGAGCATATACATGTATATTAGTTTTTGAAATTTCTGAGTTTCTCTACCTGCCTGTGTAGAGTTAGGCTTTTCAAGGGACCATGAGCTGTTTTGATAATCCTCTTTATCCCTTCCTCCCCTCCCTGCCTCCATCCCTTCTCCCCCCATCTTCATAGTTATGGTTCCCCAAGCTTATGCAAAATTTCAACTTGGGTTAGTTTATTAATTAAACTTAGCTAACTTCCATCCTAGCCTAGGTTTTATTGTAGCTTCCACATATAAGAAAAACATTCTGCCCTTAAGTCTGTGTTTGGGATATTTCACTCAGAATGATTTTTTTCCATTTCCATTCATTTGTCTGCAAATACCATGATATTGTTCTAATAGCAGAGTAGAACTCCATTGTATATATGTACCACAGTGTTCGAATCCATTCATCCAGGGAGGGGCATCTGGGTTGGTACCATAGTTTAGCTATTGTAAATTGAGCAAAAGCCTAATTTTGACAATGACAGATGATGACAAGGATGTGGCGGAATTACAACCATATCCTGTTTGTGAGCATGTGAATTGTGACATCTCTTTTGGAGAACAATTGGGCAATATCTTGTAAAGAGAAAGATGAGCACACGCCATCACTCAATAGTCTCAGTTCCAGGTAAATCAGTCTAGATTGGTTTTTCCCCCAAACTTCCACAGGATAAGACTCATTCACAGCTGGTAGATGGGTGGAGGACTTAAGAAACATGAGTTGTCCCAGTTTTCTTCACCTTGGAGATTATGGCTTAGGATGACTGAGAAGAAGCTTGGCATTCAGTATTAAAAAAACTTTAACATGTGTGCAAGGCTATGTATATTGCTTTAAATAGCTGTAATTTAGAAACTACAGGCAATTATTTTAAAAGTGACTAAAGATTTTAAGGTCTTTGAAAAAACTCTCTGTACAGTAATGCAAACATGAATTCAGTAGCCAGTAGGATAAGGGGCTGAGTTCTGTTTTGTGTATCGATTTCATAGGGGCCAGAGTGGTGCACACTTACTGTGTACAACATTGATTCTATATCCTGTATGATATTCAGTCTGGGGTCCTTTAAAGTAGAGCAAAAATGTTAAAGACCCTTGGAAACTAATTCGAAAGAATATGAAGTTCTCTTAGAGTTTTACTGTTGCTCTGTGTCATATTTCTCTAAAATTGACAGAAATTTTAAATGCAGCTTTATATTAAGTTTATTCAAAATATTCATCTCAGTTTTCAAAAAATCTATTTGCTTTATAAATTTAATGGGTTATTATAATATTTAACAAAATTAAATGATGTAATAGACACTGACATCACAGATGAGTTTGTGAATATACACAACTAACTCTGGATGGATTGTACCACCAACCTGGAATAGAAAAAGCAAATGGGTGTAGCAGAAAGTAGCCTAACCTTCAAGAGGGTTTTGCATATTGACAACAATTTTACAGAGGTACATTTTACAGAGGGAATGGAAAGTGTGGTGAATCTGATAAATCAGTAAATTAAAAGTTGGTTAGAGTACCATTTATGTTTTCATCTCTCTGAGTATAACTAAAAAATAAGAACTATGAACTTTTAGCAATTGAGGTGATTGAAAATATACTTTTTCTAAAGCACAAGGAGACTTGTGTAACATTACAGATTTAAATGATTCTAAACAAATCTCCATTTATGCCATATGACAGAGTAATAATGTTCATAATCGCTTAGAGAAGAAGATAATGTTTTATGTGTCACTGGAGAAAAGTGTAAAACAAATATTTTATAATTTTTTGTTAGTCCATTTATTGTTTTGATTTGACTCAAATAACCTTTTCTTGTTATTGTAATTGACTTCCTAATGCATCTTCTCAAATCGTGTGGGCAGAAACACAAAACTTTATGTGCATGAATAATACAAGTAGATGTAGCAATATATTTTCTTTGTTTTCACATTTACACATACAGCACAAATACTAATAAAACTAGACTGGAATATATTACAAATTCATTTGGTTAGGATTCAGTTACTGAGAGAGTGAATAAATATATATGATTTAAATTAAGAAAGTGCCGTCCATTACTTACATGCCACCTCTTCTACTTTATTTTGACTTTTGCACTTATCATGTTTTATTAACATTTTGAAGTTGAAAGCATGAGTAGAGTGAAAGTCATAGTACAAAGTTGAAGATAGGGTTTTCTTTTTTCTTTTTTGGAATATGAAAGTCCTGGGAGGAACTGTAGAGAAAATTGTTCTCAAATGCACTGACTGGCAGTTACATTCTTAGTTTTCCATTGTCAATAATGTGTGCTGATGTCTAATCCAGTGTATCTCAAAGAGTGGTCAGCAGTCCACTGAACTGAATCCATATTTAGTGCTTAGGTAAAATGCCCAACCCTAGGCTTACCAACCACCTATTAAATTCACTTTTCTGGTGGGCCAAAGAATCTGCATTTTATTAAGGACTAAAGAATCTGCATTTAAAATTAACCTTACTGGGGCTGGAGCAGTGGTTCGGCGGTTACAGTGCTTGCCCTGGCATGCAAAAGTACACGGGTTCAAACCCCAGCCCCATGTACAACACTAAGTGTCAGAGCAACAAAAGCCATGTGAAAAACTAAATAAAAAAATGGATTCTCTCTCTCTCTCTGTGTCTCTGTCTCTCATTGTCTTTAAAGAAATAAATAAAAATTAACCTTCCTATTGATTCTTGCACAAAATGGACCTTGAGATGATCTGCTCCACTTATGTGGCTGGTGCAAATGTGATGCCCATCACGTTCCTCCAGCATCACCCATTTCCAAGTCTCTCACCCTCAGCAAGGGCTGTGGGTTTGTCTAAGTGGGTTGTCTTTTGGGTTTTTGTAGCCTTCATCCCTGAGGAGCCTGAGCTCCTGGTTTCCATGCCTTTTAGAAACTGGGGTTGCTGTATTTTTTCACTGAGAGTCACATATGGACCTGGGTGTGCCAAGAGCTGTGCCAGCAGATGTCTCAGACATGAATTCACGTCTTCAATGTTAGTTGCTAATTCTCTCCTCGTGATGTTCAGTGCTGTTTTTTGTGGCCATTAGGGTAGCTCTTTTGTGTACCTACTGGCATAAGGAGATCAATAAGATTATGAGGCTGTCATTGTTTTGAGTTGATTTGGAGTTTTAGTACATCCTTTTGGTGGGAATGTTCTGCATCTTAAATCAGAACCTCTAGATTCATAGGCCCTAAATATATGGTGATGGAAAGAAAGCACATATTCTTCAAGCGAGTGGTGGCTATTCCTACTGTTCTACTTTTTGATACATGTTTGAAGGTCTTCTATCTATTGGTGACATTCTACTATGTAATATAACTCAGTTGAGGGAATTTACCAAAACCTGGGGAAAAGCATCTATCCTCACAGGAGTTTATCTTTAAGATGATATCTTAGCTACATTTTAAAGACTGTTTAATAACTCTGAGCAGTAGTTTATTGATGGTGTAGAAAGTGGTAGAATTGTGTATCTCATATAGACATGCCATGCCTTCTTGCCATAAAATGGGTCTTTTGGTCTGGAATGCCATCACTGTCCATTAAACACTTCATGAGCACTTGGATAATGATGCTGTCTGAGAATCTGTGGGCAAAGAAGGGAAGAGTCATACTGTGTCATTCCTAGTCAGAATACATTGCTCCCCTTTCCAGGATAGACATCTGAGGCAAGAAAATTAGAGATGGATCAGTGAGGTACCATTACTTCTACCCCAAGAGATCCACTGGCTTTTGCTTTCAGGGAACAGTTCAATTCAATTTAACACAAAGGACTGATTTTGACCATACTTATAAATCAATTTATTAATTGCATGCAGGCTATTTGATTAAACCTAAAATGTAACTGTATGTACAAATTAGTTGAATTTGTAGTTATTTTCTATTCAGTTTGGTTAAACACAAACTAAAACTCTTATTATTAGATCAGCTATCTTGATAAACACCCACCCTAGATATTGGATGTCAGAGAATTAATAGGGAAAAAAATGGTCAAACTATTTTTGCTGTTATGAGTTTACTTTTAAAAAATTTAGCTGCTATTCACCATGAAAAGGCTCAGAAACAGGGCTATCGGGAGGGTGCATTGACAAACCACGATTCTTTTGAAAAGATTTTGATTTTGAAAAGTATACTTGTGGATTACTTTTAAAAGAAATTTATTGGTCTCTATACTTGAGACAGAAGGAAGTAATTATTAACTTTATTTTTTTCTAATTAATAAATTACTTAATAATTTAAAATATAGAATCATAGAGTTGTGGAATCCCAGAATTGTGAGGCATTAGGTCCTTGCCTAATTCTCCATTTTAGTAAAAAAACCTCTTTCTTTTTGTCTAGTTTGTTTTGTTTTGAGACCGTCTAATTATCTTGCTGGGGTTAGCTTCCAACACAAGATCTTTCTGCCTCAGCCTCCTGAGTAAGTGGCATTACTGGTGTGCACCACCATGCCCAACTCAGGAACCTCATCAGGATAGGCTGAGGATCAAGTAGCTTCAACTAGTTATGTGATCAGAAAGGCCTAGAATTTACATAATTGTTCACAAGACAGTCTACTTTTCCACTTTTTTTTTTTACCATTGTGAGGATCATATATTTTTATAATAGAAAAAACAGATTCAAAAATAAAAGTAAAAAAATTAATTTAAACTCTGTATTTAAAAACTACTATTAACATTTTGTTTTCTTTTCAGTATTTCAATATGCTTTAATCATCCCTTGAAGCAATTATAATCATGATGCATATATAAATATGTATGTGCATATATATATACATATACATGTGTGTGCATATGTATACACATATACATGTATTTATATATACATATATATTGCTGGTTTTTACTCTAAATTATGCTAAAAGCATTCTTATGCCATTATAGATACTTTGAAGCATTTTTTTGCATAAGACATTCTGACTTGTGGTTTAACCACAGTCTACTTACTCATTCTCTCATGAGTAGAAAATTAGGTTATTTCTGTGGGTTGGATTGAAGGGTGATAGTGAATTTACCTATTAGATGCTTATGAAAAACAAAATTGATTCTGAAAGTTATCCTATAGCTTTGGGACATGATGGACAACTATGTCTTTGCTCATCCGGGAATCCTGATGAGATTAATGTTTCACTCTCAGTTTGGACATAATTCTCCTTGATCATATATATGTAGATATGAATTGGATAATACCATTTTCTCTGATGTCAATATAGACTTCAAAAGTGTAGGCACTTCATTTTCTTTGTTCTTCTTGCTTTGAAAGAGCCAGTATGTCCTCTAAGTTGTACTTTGTGTGTGAATATATACATATGTTATATATGTATGTTTTATTAAGCTTTTTCAATCAGTTAGAACATGTTTTTCCATACAATTCAGAATATTTACAGTCATATTTTTCACCATTGCCCCAATTGTTTTTTCTATTCCAATAATTCTCTTCTCCTGTGGCTCTAATTTTGCATGTGTTAGACCTGTTCTTATTGTTCTATGGGTCATTTACACATTTTCATTTTTTATAGGCATTTTCTTTTTTGTACTTTAGTTTGGATAATCCCTATTGGGTAATCTCTTCAGGTTCACTGACCTTTCTACTGTAGTGTCTAATCTATTGTTGGTCATGTAGTTAGTTTTTCATTTAAGATACTAATTTTTTATTATATAGTATCTATTTCTTTCATTTTATAATTCCTATATTTTCTAATATCTTTTCCTATGTATAAGTTTTATGCCAATCTTTTAAAAGTATATACAATTTTTTTGTTAAATTCTTTCAAACATTATTTTCTACTCTTCTCAGTATTTCTGCCATCCCAGAGTCTGTTTATAATTATTGATTTTTTTTCCTCTCCTAGTTTCAGTCAGTAATTCCTATATCTAGTCATGTTGTGTTGTATGCTGGACATTGTAGGCAATCTATTAGTGAGGCTTTAGATTTTACTTATTTTTTTTTCCCTTAAAACAATCGAGTTTTTATTTTCTCAGGCAGTTAATTTTCTGGCGAATCCCCTTGATTCTCCTAATGCTTGTTTTTAAGCTTTGTGGAAGCGAATCTATACTTGTCCTTACTGAAGGGGTACAATAGCTCTATTCCTAGTATGTGGTCTTTCTGGAGTCCCAAAATACCTCACGTGTTCATCAAAGTCTCTATACTGTTGTTTGGAAGTCCAAAATCTCTCAGTTGCTGTTAAGCCTCTATAACCTCAATTTAACTCACATCTCCCCAGTAGATGTTTTCCTGAGTGGATTCAAAAAGTCTTATCCTGATCATTTTCATTTAGTAATGAATAAAATTCTTTTTTTCTTAAACTTTATTTTTAAAAATTTATTTATTTATTTAAAGACAGGGAGAGAGAGAGAGAGAGAGAGAGAGAGAGAATCAATTTCTATTTTTCCATCTGGCCTTCATTCTCTCATATTTAGTTATGTACGTGGTGCTGGGGTTTGAACTCAGGTCCCTGTGCATGCCAGGCAAATGCTGTAACAGCTGAACCACCACTCCAGCGCCATGAATGAAATTCTTTTTTCTTTCTTTTTTTTTTTTTTTAAAGAGAGAGGGATAGTGAGAGAGACAGAGAAAGAGAAGAACAACTTTGTTTAGTTTTTTCACATGGCCTTCATTGCTCCAACACTTAGTTGTGTACGTGGTGCTGGGGTTTGAGTCCCGGTCCTTGTGCTTGCCAGGCAAGCGCCAAAACCGCTGAACCACTGCTCCAGACCATGAATGAAATTCTTGAGAAGGCCCCATGTATATTTCTGGAGTTCCTTCTCTATAGAACTTCTTTTTGACAAATTCCAGTTACTTTAGCAGTGAAAACTCTACTTCTGCCTCCTCTGTTCATAAAAACTGTTGGATGGTCCACGGCTCCTTACCATGTGTACCAGAAAGTGCATCAAACCAGAGAAAAGGGAAGACTGTGGGACTCACCTTGTGTGTTTTCCTTTTCTAATGAGTCACGATTCTATACTACTGTTCTCTAATAATTGAAGAGAGTTGCTTCACGTGAAAAGTGCAGTTTTATAGTTGTTTACAATGGGCAGGCTAGTCTAATTACAATCGGAAACAGGCAGTTACATCAGGAATGAAAATATTCATGACAATTTTGTATCTGTTAAGAGATTTGCATCATTTTTTCCCACAATGATCTGTTTTGTTTACTATTTTATTCTTTGTCTGATTATTTCACTACATTCACCCAATGATTTATTTTTATATATGTGTAAAGTTTATTTAAACTACGAACATTTTAGTCTGTGGTATAATTGGCATTCTCTAAGATAATGAAGAATGAGAATTAAATATTTTAAAAAATGAATTTTTTTTTTGCTTTTCCTTAATTACCACAAATTTAACCTTCTGTTTTGTTTTCTTTTGCTGACATATTACCTGAAGTTGTTTTTAACTACTTCTTAGGTTCTGAATACTCAGCATAAAATTTCAGGATGCCAAACACCCTCTTTTTTTGGGACATTAAAGAATTCAGAACATGTTAGATGTCAGAAGTTATCATTGTCATTTCTAAGATGAGATCCAGAGGCACTAAAAAAGGTAACCCTACCCATATTTCACTTAATTTTAAAAACATCAATTTTGATTATGGAAATTTTCCTCATTCCTTAAATAATAGTCATCACACTTTTTTGGTAGTATTTTTTTCCTTCTAATTTTTAAATTCCATGAGGGCAAGGACTTTGTTTTCTACTAAACTATTGACTTAAAGTACTGTGCCTGAACATAGAACATATTCATTTGTTGAATAATAATATTAAGCATGTAATTAACCTTTTTGGAGAGCTGACTATATACTAGCAACCCCTTAAGTAATATTGAGTTTTGATTATTTTTTGTACATTTAATTCTTTGATCCTCCAGGTAGTGGTTTTTGGCAAGAACATTTTTCCCCCCAACAACATAAGGGAAAAAACTTGTAGTGTCTGAAATTCCAAGGGAGTCGGGGAAAACAGATTTTCTTAGAGATCTGACTGAAAAAGAAGCAGATTGAATTTTATCTTTGAAGGGTCATATGTTAACTTAAGGAGAGAAGCCAGTGAGATTGTGGGTCATGGTACGGTTCCTCTGCTTAGCCTGTCATACTTTCAGAGAAGTCCATCATTTCACAAAATTTATGAATGTGATTGCATTTCTTGTGGGAAATAGTGAAGTATTTTTGTTACGTACTCTGACTTATGAGAGGACAGAACTTGAGTGGCAGATACACATAGTTACTGAAAGCAACCTGAGGAATTAAGATCAAGAATCACAAAAGATATCAAGTTTCCATCCCCTTTGAAAATAGCAAAAATAAGGATCTGCAGAAACTTACAGGAAAGAAGCATGATTCACATGTACTATAAAGCCAGTTCATTTTATATCAATATCCTAAAGGGCAGGAAGGCCCCCAGCAATTTTGGGGTCATATTTTCTGATAGCACTCAGCATTTGACCATGTGGACGTTCTGGATTTGTATGTCGAACTTCTGACTGTACAACAAAATAGAGAAGAAAGGGTCGGATATGCATGCTACTATTTAAGGGCCTCCTATAATGCGCCAATGGATAAGGTATAGTAAAGCATGGCTTGGAAAATTAAATCTCAGGTTGGTACCGATGTGGGGAAAGGATTTTACAGATGTGCATTCCTGGAGAAGCACAGACTAAGAGAGGTGAGGTCTCATTAATTGCCACCTTACCTTCCCTAATTTTCAAAGTTGAAGGAACTGATCTGTAGAGAAGAAAAGATGGAGGTGAAATTGATTCGTCTGAGGGAGAGAGACTAAACAAGAGTGGCAAGCCCAGGTATCAGCCCTGACCTTAAGAGTTGGAGTTCATGCAAGACCAACTCAGGTTCCACTTCCTCACCTCCTCCACCAAGCTAGGGGCATGTAGGAGGAATCAGGAAACGGGGAAGAGCAGGTTCCCCTCACTACTGGTGAACAGATGGCCCAAAGCTAGCCCAGGCCTTTGAACAGAGATTATTCCCACTTTTGTGATTAGCTGGTGAGGAGTTGGTCTCTCTTACAGGTGTTTATTTACTTCCAGCCCTTGAGACGGTTTCAATGTAAGTGGGGTAGGTTCAGGAAAAAAAAAATTTAAAATAAGACTCCAGAGATGAAAAAATTTAATTAGTAGGTTAATTGATACGTAAGATAGTCATCTTGTTGTAGATTGTTCCACAGGATGATCTAAAAAATTAATGTTGGGAAATAAGTAGGAGTGGTGAGCTGTTTTGGGTCCAAAGAGGAGAAGCTCAGGGAACACATTGTATTCTTTTCCCAAAAGTAAAGTAATTTTAGGCTTGGGTCTCAGGAGGAGCCTAAGCCACAAATAAGCAAATGACTCTTCTTGTCCTCTCTTTAGGGAAAGATCCCTTAGGGGAGATTGTAGTGAGAGCACAGAAATCTTAATCTCCAGAATCCCAGAAATTGTAGGTCTGCTCTGTGTCCTGGAAATAGTGGGTGTGGACCATGGCAGGCACAGACATTTGTCAGGCTTGTGGTTCTCTGAGTGGTGGATGAGCAGCAGCAGACAAGAGGACTGGAGAATGCTCTGTGGAGATCCATGTGCCCTCTTGGTCACACACAAGCAGAGCTCATGTACTATGTGTACAGTATTCTCCAGTGTGAATGGCTTTCCCATGGGAAATAGTGCAGGTCAAATGAGATGGCAGAGCCAGATAGGAATGGAAAAAACAGACAGGCCAGGAATATGCAGAACACAGTGGAACCTGGGGAATCGGCTCGCTGACTCTGAGGGTCAAGGAGGCCCCAAGTGATACCTGCTTTACGATGGGTATAATTTCATAAGATTTCTGAAGGTTACTTGTTTTTGTTTCAGAAATCAACATTGAATTTTAGCACTCTAAGTCCTATTTGGGTCTTTAAACACCAGTAATTATCTTTTTGGATTCTCTAAAATTGACTGAAGAGACGTGATATTTAAAGGAGGGAGTCTTCAGGGTAAGTTTTCCCTAATTTAAATCAAGTTGAGCCATTGGAAAGCCAAAGCATGGGCTATCTTATCTCATCTATGTAGGTAAATTTCACATTTATATAATAGTCATGGGTTTCAGATGTATGACTAAGGAAAGTGATCTGAAAAACAATGACAGTAGCAATAACAAATGTACTATTAATTGAAGATTCCATTATTTTAGAGTAGTCTATGTAATATTCTACTTGAGAACATTATTTAAAGGTTTGATGTCCAGAAATATATTGTAATCTTGAGAAAATTAATATTTCCTCTTTGAGATAATTTAAATTAAATGTCTTGTGCTTCCTTTCTGTCCTGGTTCAATGAATGCTTAGAGCCAAATTTGTTGATTATCTATAATAGCATTATATACTTCATCGAGTAACTTGTCTGCTCCCTATAATTTTAAATTTCTACTTTTCCAGTTTATTAAGCTTGTCTAAATAAGCTGTGTTGCAAATCACCACAAATATGAATTCTTATTGTAATCCATTCCTTTGGGATAGAAATAAATTTGGTAAATTAAATTAATTCCATTAATATCCTATGGATTAACATCATATACTCTCACTATAATAGCTTAATTTTTCCCCATTTGACATAAAAAACAAATTAATTATTTTGATAATCAATTTTGATCTCATGTGTTTTCTAACTTCTCTTTGATTACGGAACTAAAATCAAATATGTGAATATAAAACATGAAAAAAATTGACATTTTCATTTGCTTATGTATATAATTTATTGCTTTCTTTACTTTTCATTTCTTTATTTCTTTTCTTTCTGATGGTTTCTATGTAAACAGAAAAATTAGATTTTTCATTTAGCTCTTTTTTTCTTGTCCAATATAGATGCATTGGGTTTGTTATACTTAGTTCAAGAGTAATTATTTTTCAGTGCAAGGTGACAATTTAATCTATTTTATTATGAACTGAATCAAATTTCCTAGGCAGTATATTTATTTGAGGACTTAATGCACTCCATTGACTGCCAGTGTAAGTCTCAATAGTTAATTTATTCTTTTTGAGGAATTGCATGTCTACAATGGTTCAGGTTTGCACTGAAATGCTCCTTTAGGAAGGGGTAATATGGGACGACTTTTAAAGAGAAGATAAATTCGCAGAGCTGGAAGTTTCATTGTAACATCAATTAGAATGAAAGTATTATATAAACCAAGGTTATTTGCATAGCTCCCAGTGACAAGAACAAGCTATTCTGAATTCTCTTTCTTGGTTTATGTAGCAGACTTCCCTTCAGGGAATTAGCAAGAGTTGAGACTAGATTTAGTGTAGGAATCCTCGAGTGAGATGATAAAATCTGGAATACTTAACAATGGATGGAAAAGTAATTTGGCCAGTTTAAGACTCTCCTGAATGAGAGAAGGTATGCATAGAACAGGGAAATGAATAGGTTGCAGGACGCTCTAAGTTAACCTTCCAAGAAGGATGCTTCAAAGAATTCCCTAAAATTTGAATATGCCTGCTTAGTTATGGAGATGTTTGCACAGAATTTTTGTCTCTAGTTCTACCATTGGTGGAATGAGGATGTATAAGGTGAAATGAATGTAATTCCAGAGTCCATCATGTGTGCAATTGTTATTTAAATGCACTCTAATAATCTTTCAGTAATAAAGGTCACTGACCACTCATATAACCAGTTGTTTGTTCTACAAGGATCTGCGTCCCCCTTCACTGCACATTCCTCTGGTCAGGATCCTAATCCTGCATATCATGGACTCTTTCCACTGATTGTCATAATTGTAACCCCGGTATATCTCCAGCATTTCTTGGGCAAAATAATTCATTAATTATACTGCTTAGCATACTAACTAGAGCTCACTACAGTGGCCTTTCCCACCTTGCCTACTGTTGTAAATAAAAATTCAATACAGGGACCCCAAATTCGAAATTAGGCTCCATGAGCCTGAATCAAATCCAAAGTTGAACTACTTAGCTAAATATGAAATATAAATTTACATCAAACCATACACCCTCAAGAAAGCTGCACTAAGCTGAGAAAGGAGATGATGAACTCTATTTTGTTTCTTACCTGGCCCTGCTGGGTTTCCTCTCATTCTGCTAATCCTGAAGGTAACTGTGGGAGAGAGAAGTGCTTAAGACCTGGCGTAGGACACCTGAGTTTAAACCTAGCTCTGAGACTCACTATTCAGATGACCTCTGTTATATCATTCAAACTTTTTGAGTCTCAGTATCCTGATCTATAATGTGGAGATTCAAACTCCGTTAGCATTGGGTGGCTGGGAAGATTAAATGTGTACAAGTTTTTGTAAACTCTAATGTGTGCTAGTCACATGAAGAATATTAATAATCATTACATAATGCTATAATTTATCTCTTATAAGATATTCTGATAAAATTTGGGAGAGCAACCGATCAGATTTATTTCTTTCAAAGGTGTCCTGGGTGCCTATAGTGGTAAATAAGTAATGACGATAATAAATAAATCCAGGAATTAAGTATTTATGTATAATACTTTACAACTTCATTTGGTGGAGCATCTTTCATGCCAACTATATCCCCAAACAGATTACATTCAATAAAGACTTACAGTGATAAGCAATAAATACTAGCCGTGAGAGACAGACATTGAGATAAACAGGCAGGGGGAAAGTGCTTTTCAGCTAAATTCTGAAGAGAAATGAAGAATTTAGGGGTGAAGAGACCCAGGAGAGACGTCACAATAGGCTGACACTACTGCAGATCAAGTTCTCACCCTCAATTTTCTCAGTGAAAGGCCTGAGGCACAAAATACCAAGGCCTTGAACCTCTGCCTGGGTCATCTTGTAGGCAGCGGGTCTTCACTCTGGGAAAAAAAAAAGATATTAAGTCTGAAGAATGGTGAATTCCAAGTTCATGGAAACTATGAAGCAGGGAAGGCTTTTTTTTGGGTAATGATCAGTCCTCTGACCTACATGGACCAGAAGAGAACTATATCTTGGTATTTTATTGTCTATAATCCACCAAATATGAGTAGCGACAAAGTTCATCACTGAAAAGATGCCTGAAATCTGATTTTCAGTCGGGAGTAAGGATTTTCAAGTTAATTCAGAATAAACTCATGCCTTACTATTTTGTTTTTCTTTTGGGGCTAGTGATTAAACCTAAGGCCTATACCACTGAGCTATACACTAATCCCATCAAAGAAAGTGATTCCTAAACCTGCCATATATTTGCCTTTGGCTCAGCCAGTTTTAGCAAGATATAAAGAATGATTTCATTTTATGTTATTTTGACTTTTTAGTAGCCATGTGGATAACGTAAGCTCTTTGAGTAACATTATGAGTTGTGTGTTGTATGTGTGCATGAGTGTGTTCTTCAGGTAGGAAGTGATGGTATTGAGACGAGAAAAAGAAAAAGAAGGGAAGAAAATTTATTAAGGGTTAATTGTATAAAAATGAATTTTATTCTGCTCTGATATTTGACCTTCCCTCATTCAGACTATTTTAATTTTCACTGATTGACCCCAAAGAACTTTGTAAAGAAAAGACAAAAGGGGACATGTTCATTGTGTAATTTCTAGATTAAAGTAAGTTTGTTTCAATAAAGACCTAATGAAGAAAAATTCATTATGGGAGTATCTATGTGATTTAACTGAAATATACTCTCTTTGTAAGGGGAACTAAGTTTATTTTATAAAAGAATTATAGTCATTTTTCCTTATCTGCAGTTTTGCTTTCCACTATTTCAGGTACCTGCAGTCAACTGAAGCCTAAAATAAAAATGAAAAATTCCCAAATATATAATTCATAAGTTTCTCAGTTGTACATCATTCTGAGTATCATAGTGAATTTCATCTCTTCCTATCTTTTTTTTTTAAGAAAGAGGGAACAGTGAGAGAGAGAGAGAGAGAGAAGCAATTTTTATTAGTTTTTCATGAGACTTTCATTCTTTGGACATTTTATTGTGTACATGGTGCTGGGGTTTGAACTTGAGTACTCGCCCATGCCAGGCAAGCGCCATAACCACCAAGCCACCACTCCAGCCCTTTCCTGTGTCTTACCAGAATATTAGTTATCCCTTTTTTCCCCAAAGTATCCATGCTCTATATACTACCTGCCCATTGGTCACTTACTGCCTTAGTTATCAGATGGACTGTCAGGGTAGTGCAGTGTTTATGTTTAAAAAACACTAGTAGCCTAATGCTGTATTGAAATGCCTATGACATTTAATTTCATCACATAAGCGTTGTATCATTTTTCATCACCACAAGAAGGATGAATATAGCACAATAAGATAGTCTGAGAAAGGAAGACAGGGACCACATTCACATGAATTACATAACAGCATATTATTATAATTGCTATATTTCATTATTTTTGTTAATGTCTTACTGTGCCTAATTTGGAAATTAAACTTAGTCATAGGTATGTACATATAAGGAAAAATAGTAAGTACAAAATTCATCGCTATCCTTGGTTTTAGGCATCCATTGGGAGTCTTGGAATGTACCTCTCATAGGGAATTAAATTCTTTTTTAAAAATTTAATTTTTTTTATTATTTTAAAGAGAGAAGGACAGTGAGAGAGAGAGGAAGAGACAGAGAATCAGTGTCCACTGAGTTTTTCACATGGCCCTCGTTGCTCTGACATTCAGTTGTGTGCGTGGGTGCTGTGGTTTGAACCCATGTACCTGCGCATGCTGGGCAAGCACCTTAGCCACCGAACCATCACTCCAGCCCCGGGAATTAAATTCTTAAGGTACTTTGTTTTCTCTCATTTAATGGGATGTAGGCTTATTTTTATTTACAATCCCTCCATTAAACTATTTCAACCCTGATTTTAAATAACATTGATACACTAAATTCTACCATAGCTTAATGGACTGTAGTTTAAGGCCATCATACGCCTGAGGTTGTTAAAAGAAAATGTTCAGTACGAGCACCTTGACGAGTGCTTGAATTTTAGAGTTTAGGGTTATTTTGTAGGGGGTAGGGGAAGAGAGAAGAATATTGTATCAAAATAAAATTAGGACAATAAACCAGATTTTTTACATGATAAATCAACTAGCCCTGCTGGCACTTTCCAACCACTATGCTCATTATCACAAGCACTATGAACAATGACAATTGCTATATGTGGAGGGAATTGATGTCCTTTTCAAAACTTCTATTTTGTGTGAAATTTCACAATTCAAGAAGGTTGAGGGTACACTGAACTTCTAAAGTTCTTTAAAAGATAAAGCTTTAATTAAACCTTAGTTCTCATCTTCATTAGCTGAATGACTTTACAACCCCATTGAATCATTTTTTTTTTATTTTTATTTTTTGCAGTACTGGAGATGGAACCTAGAGGGGTTCCACTTCTGAGCAGGGTCTAAGTTACTAAGGTTGATCTTGAACTTGTGATCCTGACTGTCTCGGCCTCCTGAGTTGCTGGGATTTCCAAGCGTGCGCCACCTTACTTAGCATTATTTCATCCTTTTATGATAAGTTTTTAGATATAGCTCAATAGAAACAGGGTACCTTTGACTAGCTGAGCATATAGTGACAGCTTTTAGGAGGAACACAGAAGTATATTTTCCCCCTTCCCTTCTCTCTCTTTCTCTCTCTTGCTCTCTCTTCCTGTGCTGGGAACTGAACCCAGGTCTTCGTGCATATTAGGCAATTGCTGTATCATTTCTATCACTGAAACAACACCTCAAACCTAAAATTTATTCAAAAATTCTTTTTCTTTGTTTTGCTTTTTTTGGAATGCTGGGAATCAAACCCAAGGCCTTGTGTGTGCCAGGCAAACACTCTCTACCACTAAGCTTCACTCCACCAAGCCCCACAAAAATGTGTTTCATGGTGCTAAAATACGAGCAATTTGTTTTAGAAAAGCATATTCAGAGTAGAAAACAAAAGCTTAACCAGAAAGTGCTGATATGATCAGAGACAGTATATAAATGAATGAAGAAGTTACTGCAGAGTAACTATAAGAATAAATTGGTTTCACATCTACTCTTGATATAGCAAATTAAAAAAAGGATAAAGAATGAAAAAAAAATCAAACATTGATGAGAGGGTTGGCTCTTAAGGCCAGGCCTCCTATTTAGTTGTACAAAAAGAAACTACAGAGCCTAGGGTATGGTAGTACATAGTAGCTTTGAATTATCCCAAAGAACAAAACAAAACCAAAATACTAAATACATAAGAACCAGTTATATATATTAAGATGGAAGTAGTTGATTTTTTTTCTCCTTTTTATTTTTAGGTAGATTCTTTACTATTTGATCCTCCTGAGACTGCCTTTTATAGTTTCCTTTATTTTCAAGTTGTCTTCTGGGTAGATATTTCTGTGGGTGGCATTCTTTGTGGCTCATAGGTACAGGAGAAATACCTCAAGGGACAAAGAGATCTAAAGTTGTTACATTAAAAAAGTTTCCCAGGCAAAGGAAGAAATGGCCTGGAGTCTGCTCCTCGTTATAACACATCAGCTGACTGTGAAAATTCATCAGAATAATGAAGAAAATGCTTTAATCTGGACTTTATCATGTTCCTTTTGCAACTTTGGAGTTCTGAATTAATAATAAGAACACAGGAAGATTTATTTGCATTTCAGCCCCCACCCCCATTCCAGTAAATCCAAGAAAGGATATTTTGCATCATGGAATGGATGGGAGATGGAGAAGAATGGGTCCGACAGGGAATCAGGAATGGGAGAGGTTTGGTGGGAGTGAGCGTAGGGGCCACAGTTCAGGATCCAGAACATTACATTCTAATGACTAGTGTGATTTTGGTGTAGGGTTTGGAAAACAGTAAAGCACATCAGGGATCAGGGATGATGGCAATCAAGTAAAATCACACCATGTGTTTGGAGGAGGAAGTGAAGCTGGCTTCTGAAAGTCTATGGTGTTGAATACAAAGGGAAGCCAAAGATACAGGGGTCATGAAGTTAGTCAAGGTGAGAAAGAACTTTCAGAAAAGGTAAATAAGACAGTGAACAAACTGGATACCAGAAATTAGAAATGACATCACCTCTCAGAAAATGAGCACTTTTCTAATAATTCTGATAAAGGGATGATTGGTCGTACAGAACATTTTCATGTAGCAGGTGTAGGAACTGGTGCCCCAACACCTGGGGGTGGAACGGATCCTCTCCGCAGGTTCCTGCAGTCAGTGGGTCATGAATAGGAGGGTGAAAAGTCCAGAGATGTTCTTGTGTATGTTTTTCTGTGACCAGAATAAGTTTCTCAGCTCAGAGAGTGGGAGACTAGGAGACACTTTGCTACTGAGAGGAAGAGAGAGGAAGAAATGAGGAGAAGTCAACTTTATAGAACAATCTATTCCAGGGTCAACTCTGGGGTATTTTATAGGAGGATTGTACTTGAAAATAAATACAGAAAACTTTCAAAGATTGTCTTCTCCTATAAAAGAAGAAAAACTCAATTTATTCTGCCTTATCTAGACGCAAATACACACAGGGAGTTGTACTTTGTGAGTAGTTTTCGGATTTACTGGTCCCAGGAACACAAAGGGAGTAGCATCTCTCCAGGTCCCTGAGGACCACTGAGCTGCTCCTCTGTAGTTGAACTGGCTATCCCAGTTACCCAGAAGTGATGCTGTTTCTTTGGTGATACCTGTAATATCTAAACCATAACTTCCATCTCTTCTGCTTTTTTTTTTTAAGATCTTGTGATAACACAGCACATTTGACTATGCCTAAAGAATTCGAGCAATGCTGTTGGCTATAATTAAATTCAGCCTTTCCATTACAAACAGTTCTTTCCAAGGTTTAATATCTCAGAGACTTCTCGTCCCGCTGGGAAAAACAGTATAGACATTGTCAGCAGGAATGCAAATTTTTTCTTTCTTCAATAAATATTTCCAATCAAGCAAATCAGTTTTTTCCCCCTCTCACAATAGCTTAGGTAATAAGGAAATAGTTTTCTCAATGTGGAGAACTTTTGAATGAAAAAATAATCTAAGCATAAAAAAAAATCTGAGAGAAATGTACGTGAACAGATAACTTATCTAGTTTTGGAGTATGGAGGAAAAGAAATACCACAGGATTTTCACCCTGTTTTTTGTTTTTTTAAACCAAATTCAAGATATAATGAGAAAATAACCTGAAAGTATACAGTTGTTGATTTGGACTTACTTTTTTTTTTTAAAGAAATATGTGTTACTTATGTGGAAATTTAAAATGATCAACTGATCCTAGTATTCATCTGACTTGGGCTACACTTCTTTTCATTTCCTTGTGTCTTGAAATGAGTTGAACAGAAAGCATTTGTGCTGATATTGGTTCAGAGAAGTAATTAAAAAGGAAGATTTTCTTTTGATATTTTATTGTAGTAAAAATGCTTAACATGAAATATATCATTTAACCATTTCTGAGTGTACGTAGAGTTCAGTAGTGCTAAATCTGTTCACATTGCTGTGTAAACAAACTCTAGAACTTTGCATCTCGCAAAAACCGTGCAATTTTGTCCTTATGAAACAACAGCCCGTTTTCCCAATTCCCAAGCCCTGGCGACTATCATTCTGTTTCTTTTTTTTTTTTTTAAAGAGAGAAAAGAGAGAGAGAGAGAAAATCAATTTTTACTGAGTTTTTCACATGGCTTTCTTTGCTGCGACATTTAGTTGCGTACCTGGATGCTGGGGTTTGAACCCATGTACTTGTGCATGCTGGGCAAGTACTGTAACCGCTGAACCACTGCTCCAGCTCCAATCATTCTGTTTCTTGCTTGTAGGAATATACTCACAGAAATCTCATACAACTGGAATCAAGTATTTGTCTTTTGTGAGTGACTTATTTCACTCAGTATGGTGTCCTCAAGATTCATCCATGGTAAAAAAGAAAAGAGGGAAAAAAGAGATTCATCCAAGATGTAGTGTGTCAGAATTTCCTTACTGGTTTTTTCTTTTTTCTTTTTTATTGGGTGGGGGAGAGTACTGCTGGGGGAATCAAACCCAGGGCTTCACACATACAAGGCAAGCATTCTACCACTGAATTATATCCCAAGCCCCTGAAATTTCTGGTCTTTTTAAGGAGGAAGAATATAAAAATTACTTGCATTTGATTTTTTGAATGTTTATTTAGTAATTTCTTTGCTCTTTATTATTAATGAAAAGATCCATTTCCTTAAATGGGATATCCTGGTATGTCTTCAAATTGTTTCATACTTATTAATATTCCTTTTTTTGGTTTTAGGATGATTTAAAACTATAGGTCTTTGATATTGGCTATATTGCTTGAGAAAGTGAGCAATATATTTTTTTTTTTTTTTGCTCTTTGGTGAACAGCTTTTACATCCGGTGTTACAGATGGTACAAGATGAACCTTTTAAGGTTCTTGTCAGTGGCTGCTTGATTCCAGGTCAGAGTGGTCCTAATCATCTTGTCCTTGTTCCCATTACTGCTGCTAAGGCACACTGTTTGTTCTGCCCCGTGAGGAATTTTCTTTCTGCTGTTGCAATTCTGAGCGTTCAAACCCATTTTATACTCTTAAATGTGGCTGTCATGCCCTCATCTGCCTCTGTAGTTATTTCAATGTGTTCTTCAACTTTCCTTTCCTTTCCATTCTTATATTTTCTTCTACCTCCTAGAATCTCTCTGATACTTCTTATTTTTCCAAGGAAAGATTCATCTTTCTGATGCATGCAAGCTTTCTTTTTTCATTTCTCATTGAGCTCAGACCATTAGGCAGTATTCCATCCAACCCCAAAAGTTTATGGAATACTTCTGGGTGTCATACTGAGAAAGCAAAGGTCCATACACTGCTTGGGTTCATGATGGTAGATATGCAGACAATCGCAGGGTAGTGTGGAAATGGGAGAAGAGCCTGTGACTTTTGTCAAGGGTACCAGTGAGGAAGAACCATGCTGTATGTAGGAAAATGGAATCAGATCTTGACAACAAGGTGACATTTAAAACCATCTTAAAGAATGACTATAAGTAAACTGGAAAAAATTATACTTTTTACTAGTCTTTCTTCTTTTCAATTATTTACTATCTGGTAAAAGTACTCTTTAAAATGCATGGACCTTCCCACCTCAAAGACAAATTGGATAAAATCAGTAACTTTTCTCAGGTGCACTGTTAGGTCTGATTTTCCTGGCACCTCTGCATTTTCTATAAGATATTGAGTTTATTTTTGAGGTCTTAATTTAGTATGTGAAAGAATCCTAAGGGATCTAAAGAGATGAAATCTGACAAACTAGCAAACTCTAAATTACTATGGATCATGTACACTGTATGTGAACAAAGTAAATAAAAGCAAGCTTTGGTAAGAGGGCAGAAGACATAAGAGAGTAGGAGGAGCTTGGGAAAGGGCTGACTGCAGATTTACTGGTGGAAAAGGAGGGATGCATTTGAAGTAGAGGGATCTTAAATTTTTGGTACTAGCGATTGAACCCAAGGGCACTTAACCACTGAGCAACATCTCCAGCCCATTTTTACATGTTTTATTTTGAGATAGAATCTCGCTAAGTTGATTAGAGCCTCATGAAGTTGCTGAGGTTGGCTTTGAACTTGTGATTCTCCTGCCTCAGCCTCCTGAGTCACGGGGATTACAGGAATGTGCACCACGCCCGGCATGAAGTAGAGGGATCTTGATCAAGCTCAAGATCTGATTCTCTCTAGAAGTAGAATAGTACTGGAAGAATGTCCTGAGTCATATTTTATAGTCAAGGTTTAAGGGGGGATCTCCATGGCGGACTCCATCAAGTAGCTACTTCCTCACCTTGCTTATGAGCAAATTGCAAAGTAAAACCAAGAATAAATACAAGGGGGAAATATCCCCTTTGCCATATGTAAGGTTCAGGTCAAATGGACTTTAGATTGTCACTGTAGTGAGCTTGCGGATTTGAACACAGAACCAGGGGGCTTACTCCCCGTCCCCATCTTGGTAATACCATATCGGGACAGGCCATTTCACAGGTTAAGTTCCTGAACTCTTCTCCAGATTTACCATGCACTTATGCCCTTCCTCCTGCCTTAGACTGGAGTGAGGAAGCGGGCAGAAGGAGTTTGTTTTATAGGAAGGAAATATAAGAAACATGAAAGAGCAGAGCATTTCCCTCTAACTGGCTGCGCCACTTAATTTCTTTCTTCTTTTTAAGGTTGGAATTCATTATCAGTATGGATCACACTGTCTTTCTGTTCTTTCCAGTTTCAACTTATGTTTTGTGTTTTGTTTTTGCTATTGAAATTTTCTCAGTTTTCTCGGTAGTGAATCTAAGAATGGCCCACCTAAGCTCGTTGCTCTTTGATTTTGAAAGTCTCACTTTAGTTCTCCCATTTTTTCCCTTTCTTTCCTTTTCCTTCCCTTCCCTTTCCCCCTTTCCTTTATTATCCTTTTCTCTCCCTCCCTTCTTTCCTTCCTTCCTTCCTGGCATAGATCTCATTTCTTGAAGCACAATACAGAAAAGTATAGCAATTAGATGTGTTAGAGCCATTGGTGTGATTACTGTCTTCTTCTCTGGCACCTTTTAGCTCTTTGATGTTCGCAGTAGGGGGTTTTGTCAGGTGCAAAGCTAATGAGCTCGCCTATTTATTTATTTACTTATTTTTTATTAGTTGAATATGGAGTTACAATCGAAGGGGAATCATTATCAAACAATCAAGAACAAATGTATATTTACATAGTTAGCTAAGGCCGATGCCATGTCATGGATGCCCCCCTTGGGTTCGCCATGGTTCTGTTTCCCCCAAAGGAAACCCAGTGTTAAATGGACTTCTCATGGAGGTCAGAGATCTCCTTCTGAGATGATTCCCCCATACTCCTTCCCTCTAGTCTCCTAGATATCCTTCCTAAACCCTTCCCCCTCTCTGCCCTCCTTTCTACTTCTCCAGGTATCCTAGGTAAGGATCCCCTGTTTGTGTAAAAATTCATACATTTTGAGGTCATTATTAGCTTAGCCATCTAACATACTGTTTCCAGTTGTATTCTAGCTTCCACAAACGAGAGAAAATATTCAGCCCTTGAGTCTCTGAGATTGGGATACTTCACTTAGCATAATTTTTTCCATCTCTATCTATTTGGCTGCAAAAGCCATAATATCGTTTTCTCTAATGGCTGAGTAGTATTCCATTGTATATATGTACCAAAGCTCACCTCTTGATACAATGAATGTAAAAGTGATATCCACTTGGGGGCTGGGGATATATATAGCTCAGTTGGTAGAGTGCTTGCATAACATGCACAAGGCCCAGGGTTCAATCCCCAGCACTGCCATTAAAAAAATAAAAGTGAAGCCCATTTCTCTACCTGGTTCCAGAGCTGCAGTGTGGCTGTGATGATCAATTATTATGAGACATTTAAATTAGCCTTTCCACTTGCTTTAGGGAGATACCTCCTTTGTCCTTCAATTCCCTCTTTACAGTACTGCCTCTGTGAGAGGTATGGGAACTTCAGGGTCTGAAAAATGGAGTTAATGGCTCTCCAAGGAAATCTCTCTATGAGGTGTGAACCACTTGGAGTATGTGACTGATTAGAGTTTCAGTCTTACCATAGTATACAAATCAATGTAAGAATGAAACGTAATGAACAATACCTTGTTCCCAAGAGTAAAGATGAATTGGTGATAACTAAGTATTCTGATATTCAAATTTTATAATCTGGATTGATTTCTAGAGAAATTTTTAAAAAACATCAATTGCTACAATGCTATGAATATGTAGAAGTACCAGGAGAGGTGATTATAATTTAAATGAAAGCCAGTGCCATCAATGCTAATTTGTTTTTATCTTCCTCATAGCACAGTAAAGCAGCTGAAGATAGTTTTTGCTGTTGTTGTCACTCATCTGTACCACTAGTTGCAACATCATGATTTTTAAAAGTAATTTCTGCATAAGTGTATATATTTGTAAAGCTCACTGAACAATACTTGGCAGATAGTGTTGCATAGTATTTTGTTAGATAAATAAACCACATTTGCCAAAATTCACAAATGAATTGGCATTGTTGATTATTTGTAGTTTAGGTAATTATATTTTAGCAGTAGGGCCTCTTCTGGTATTGCTGGATTAAAAGTTCTGTAACAACATTGATTAAATATCTACAAATGACCTCCTTAGAGTCACATAAACTTAGAAATCATTGTAAATGTTAGGAAATTATACAGACTAATGAGAATTTATATATTGATTAATAGTAGAATAAAGTAATTTAACTGAAGGTAAAGTAAGCTGTTAAAAAGAATCAGTCTAAACAGTGCTTAAGATACTTTTACATTCATGAGTCAGTTACATGTTGCTGTGAAGATTGGTACCAATATTTTGGAAGCTTAGGCTACACAAAAGTGATGAACCTAAAGGCCTTAGAACCCTGAGATTTAGCTAATTATCCTATATTATACAACATAAAGAGGTAGTTTCTCCTCTGCACAAGTTTCCATATTAGTAATCTCTTAAGCATATACTATTATGAGAGGGGAGATGGTTTCTAATCTATTGTGTTTTGTGGAAGTTTCCAATTTTGACTTGGATAAAATTTGGAATTTCCTTTTGAACTCTTTTCCATTTTAGCATGTCTATTTGGTTTTTAAAATATTTTCCTAGAGAATCCTGAAACCTAAGGGGAGGTGGGTATTTTTGCTTTTCATAAACAAAAAGTGGTGGTTCTATAATCATAAGAAGAACTTTAAAATGTGTTAGAAGGTGATGAATTAAAAAGATACAGTGAGAAAAACGAGGTGTTAGATACCCAAGAAGAACATTATTGAGGAGCAAGTCTATTTTGGTTTATGGTTCCAGAGGTTTAGTCAACGGTTGGTTGACTCCATTGCTGTGGGCCCACGGTTAGGCAGAACATCATGGGAGAAGGATGAGGTGAAAGAGTGCTGCTCTGATCATATTGGCCAGGAATCAGAGAGAGGGAAGGGGGTAGGGACTGCAGGGAAAATGAGCCTTTCCAGAGCATGCCTCCAGTGAGCCACCCCCTCCAGCCACAACCCACCTGCCTACAGTTACCACCAGCCAGGCCATTTATACTGGGATGGACTGCTTAGGTAAGAGCTCTCATAAGCCAATTATTTTACCTTTGAACATTCCTGCTTTAACACAGGGGCCTTTGGAGGACACCTCATATCCACACTATAATAAGATGGGAGAAGAAAGAAGCATAGAGGATGAGTTCGGGAGTATCCTGACTACCTGGGACACATTTAATCCGGTAAGAGCACATATTAGAAGCTCAAATTAATTTTTGGAAATACCTGGTGTGTATACTGTAACTATTTAGAGCCCTTACTCAGAATGACCTAGAAAGTCCTCTTTTTGTGTATTTAACCAAAACACTTTTTGACTTTTGGATCTAAGATAGGGTGCGTTCTTGCCCTAGGCAAGTTTGAAGTTGGTTTTCAGGAACTTAAGTTTGTAGAATTTATTTATTTACCATTAGAATTTAGGTAACCCATGTTATTTCTCCCCGTCTCTATGACACTCAGTGCTTGTGCATAGGCCTATACTTAACACTTGTATCCACTTCAAAGAAAGGAGAGAAAAGTGGCTATAAAATTTTGAGTATCTTGTCTGAGCCCTGTGCTTCTACATATATTATCCCATTAAATCTCACATCAACCCTTTTAGGAGTATTTTATCATTTCCGGTTTGCCTGAGAGTTGATGACCTGAAATGTGTCAGTCATTTCTGTACAGCAGGGAAGGTGGTGCTTGGAGTCAATGCGTGCTTAATTCCAGACTCTAAAGTGTGCTCTTTCTGCTGTTCGTACCTCTTCCTGTGCTACTCACCATCACCTCCACACTGTTTGGTGCACTGTGATGCTTCCAGCAGCAGTGAGGACTCCTGCCTCCTGTTCCTTAGTGCATTTCTTCCTACTGGTTTTTCTGATAATCAAATCATGCTATATTACTAGTGAGTATCAGTGATTTTTAATAAGGGCATATGTCTTAGCCATGAAGAGAACCAATGGCAGAAATTTACAGCTTATTACTACTGTGCTTTGCATAGTCTGTACAATACTTGCGGGCAGGAAAACTTAGAACTTAGGCTGTAAGGATATTGTTCACTGCAGAACTCTGTGTCTACAGAAGATTTGCAGAACTGGATTGTGTGAATGAATGAACGCGTTGATGCGCAGCTTTCAACTTCAACAGAAAGACGGTTTAAGTAGATTTCACTTGTGACATCCTTCTTTTTCTTTTCATGAATAGAATACCATCTGTACAAATGAAGGTTTTGAGCCAAGTAGAACATGGTAGATTTGAAGAAATCATGTATGATGAGTGTGTTCAGTGATCTTTAGCCTTTGAGCAAGTTTTGAAGTTATATTTTCTGATTGCAAATAAACTCTCTATCCCTTAGAGTGCATTTTGATATTTGAATGAAGATGGTAGTATAAAGTGGTTGCTAAACTCAAGCTGTGTTAAACTGCCTGACTGTGTTGCTTTATTGTTTATGACAAGAGGTAAGGCTAGGTGATAGCAAAATAAAATATTGATGAAAATGTACTGAAAATGTGTTCAAGCAACATGTTTTGAAATGTATGTAGAGCTCTTTGAAGTGAAATAAGTGAATTATTTTAAGTGAATTCATAAAGATGTTAGCACATCTCTTTAGTGATGAAATTGAGGTGGCAGTGAAATTCCTAACCTCACCCAAGAGCATAGATTAACGTTGGGTTTATTAATTTTACAAATTTAAGAATAATTTAATAATAACAATGCAGGAAATATATGCTACAAGGACTATTTTTTCTTGTAAATCTCTTTAATATTGGCATGACCTAATAAAGATGCATGTGGCTCTCACAAGATTTACACAATGCTAAATATTTTTAGATTGATTTCACTAAGAGAGGTTGGAGAACACTCCTTCAGAAGTCTCAGGAGAACTGTTTTAGCATTTTTTTGATAAAGACTCATATGCACACAATAAACAACCTCAAGTATAATATCATTTCAACACTTAATCTGGTTACCTTTTAACCTTCATGAAATGTTAGACCTAGATTTCAAACTTAATAAAGGAGGGGGGTACGTATCTATGTGTGTCCTTTAATAAAATGCAGATCTTAGAGTCTTTCCTCAGAGTAACCAACTCCAACTATTTTTAAGAAGTCAGAATGGGAAAAAAATAGAGAGAAATGCATAGGCATCAATATTTTAAAAAATATTTGTATATGAGATCAATTATTTGTCCATTTGGCAAGGATCTATTTGAGAAGAAGCTGTATTTTGATGATAGCTCCTACAAACTACTTTATGTTGATAGAACATGGACAAAGGAATGGAACAAGATGGACAGACAGTTGTAGCTGGCTTTCCATTCGTTAAAAGCTTTTACATTCTGGAAAAGAAAACTCAGATAGTTTGTTTAGATTTGTTCTGGAGTGAAAAATAAAGATTCTCAAGTATTCTCTCTGGTGGATGAGTAATGACAGTAAATGACAAGTCCCATTACAAACAAAAACAAAATAAATTGTCACTTAATTGAACATGATGATGCAAAGATTGCTAAGGGGCTAACTATCCCACAAGTGGTGTTTTGTTAGATGCATTCAAGATCACAACTGAACCCTAAATTTGCATTAACCCTAAATCTCATTGTGTAATTGCCTTACTTCTAGGTAACTAGATTATGTTGGTGAAATATTTTAACTGGAATATCTAGGGATATGTTCAGAACTCTCAATTTCCCTTACTAAATGAATTTATTTCTGGTTGCTTTCTATTTCATGATAGCAACTATAAATTTATTTTATACATATTAATGGAGAGATTTTCTTCTGAAGTAAGTTAGACTCCAAACTAGCACATTTGGATTTAGAGATCAAAGGCCTAACACTGGGACTGGAGCAGTGGCTCAGTGGTTGGGGCGCTTGCCTGGCATGCACGAATACACGAGTTCAGATCCCAGCACCACATATACAATGAAGTCTCAGAGCAATGAAAGACACATGAAAAACTAAATAAAAATTGTTTCTCTCTTTCTCTCTCTCACTGTCCCCTCTTTTTTTTAAAGAAGGCCTAACACCGTTTTGCTGAAGACAAAATAACTGATAAAATTTCTCATTTCCTCTTCCTCTATGCCCCCAAATTTCAATTATGTTAGGTTTCATGTTCTAAGAATTTCTGTAGGTATGATAATGTGGCACAAATGACAGCATGTCCTTGATTTTCCGCTGAGACTACATGGCTCTGGATATTATCCCCCACTTTCTAGAGAAGGGTCTCAAAACCTTTATAGTTTTGTAGGGGAAATTCCCACAGACATGTTCACTTTGAGAGAAGAAAACAATGTATTACCATGGACACTTATTCACATAACTTTAATACATTTTTTCATGGTATTTTAATAAAGAAACACAAAATCAAGGGCACAGGAAATTCGCTGGGGTCTTAATGAAGGTGTCCAGCCTGTGTGTGCTTGATTTTGGATTTCTCTCGTGGTTGTTGTCAAAGCTCAGTCTTTGAACTGCTGGGGGATCACTGAGATCCTGCATGGATCCACATGGTTAAAATTATTGACATATGAGGCTGGAGCAATGGCTCAGTGGTTACGGTGCTTGTTGGGCATGTGCGAAGACCCAGCTTGGAACCCCAGCACCACATATGCAAGGTATCAGAGAAACAAAGGCCAAATGAAAAGTAAAATTGATTCTCTCTTTCTTCTTTCTCTGTCTCCCTCTTTCTCTTTAAAAAAACGTTGACATATAATACTAAAATCATTGCCTTTTTATCAGTGTTGATATTTGCGCTGATGGTAGATGAAGTGCCTAGGTGTCTCAGCACAGCGGTGTCAATTGTGGCTGTGTTCTTTGGGTTCCTCACTATCACTCATTTGAAGGCTGTTCTTGATGAAGTGAAAGTGACTGTTCTTATTCAATCTCAATCCTGAGTCTACCTCTTTAACGTTCTATTGATAAAATGTGAAATATCCTTAAAAACACTGTGCTGTGTATCAGAGTGTAATGGGTGTCTCAAAGAAAAGAATGACTGTTGTGACAGACTGCATTGTGAACTGAACTAGTTTCCTTTCCATGAAAAAAAATTTTTACTTGGAAAAATGACTGGAAGGTACACCAAGTTTACTCAGAGTTGAATATTTAGCAAACATTTCCTGCAAATAAATAAAATGAATCTGTCTCTTTAAGGAAAACAATTGATAGTTTTTGTTTCCAATGATAAAATTCCAACTTTGAAGCAAAACTTAGACTTTTGGAAAACTTGTGTGTTCTACCATGAACTTGACTGCTTCTTAAAATTAAGACTTTTCTTGTGGGCCTGGTGGTGCATGCCTGTAATCCCAGTTACCTAGGATTCTGGGGCAGGGAGATCACAAATTCAAGGAAATTCAAGACTCAGTAGTAAAGCCCCTCTGAGTTCAATACTCAGTACGGGGGGGGGGGGAAAGACTTCTGATAAGATTGGAACATTAGCAAATGTAATTCTTCTGAACATCAGTATTTGTAGGAGAATGCAGGAGGTATGAGGCATGGATTGCACAAATATGTAGGCGTTAAAGACTCATTTGAAATGTAAGATAGAAATGTTTCAGTATAATAGAGGAGTAATCAGAATTGTAAAATTCTTTGATATGGTTTCAGTTTCCATGTTACAACAAACTGTTAAGAAGTTACCACCTGTTGGGTTTTGGTATATATCAAAGAAAAGTATTCAACCTGGCCTGAAAGTCTATTAAAATATTTTTCCCTTTTCCAACTACATGTCTATGTGAAGCCAAGTTTCCTTCATACATTTCAACTAAGAAAAGAGTGTTAAAAAGGATTAAATTTAGAAGTAGCTAAAGTATCCAGCAATATTCTGCTAAGTCAGATATAAAGAGGCAAAAAAAAAAAAAAAGAAAAAAGAAAAAAGAAAAACAAGGTCACTATTATCACTAATTTTTTTAAAAATATAAAGGCATTTTGGTCAGTAATAGATTAATATTTTGTATTTTGAAATAATAAGAAATTAATTTTTCATTTTAATTTCTTTTAAGGTAAATATAATTCATATACATATTCTGTGAGGGTCCTCAATAGTTTCTAAGAATGGAGAAAGATCTAGAGACCGAAAAGTTTGGTACTGAAATTCTGCCTTCTGACTTGGAGAGATGCTGATCTTGTGTCTCTCAATCACTCTTGTGTGACACAGATGTGCAGCCCAGATGCTTTCTTCAAGGGACAGCATATCGTCCTAGCTGCTGGGAGTGCCATAGTTAGTCCTTTCAGGTGTTCTCTCCACTGGAGAGAGTCACCTCCTGGAGGTCACATCGCCCCCACGCTGCCCTGCATCTAATGATTGGTGGGAACAAGAGTATAAAGGCATAACCCTCTTGCTCCAACCTAAGGCAACCCTGGAGGTCCATTCTAGCTCCCTGGGGCTGAAATGTCCATTGGCCTGAATTAGTGCTTGACTTCTCCCTTTGCCTCTGTTTCCTTCCTCTTCCTCCCTCCCAAAGGCTCTGCTTAATACACATTCTGTATAATGAATTGGAGCCGAGAGCCTGCTTCTTAGGAAACTCAATTTGCTACAAGCTGGGAGCTCCAGCATAGGCTAAAAGTCAGTTCTCTTTACAGTTTGAGTAGCAGTGCTCCTGAGGGACCACTTCATATAAGGTCATAAATTCCTTGTGGACAAGTCACACAAATCCATTGGCCCATAAAGTGCTTTAGCTAGCCTGGAACCAGAAGTTAGAGTGTTCCCAGAGTGCATGCCCAGAAGGACCAAAAACAGGCTAGTTCTGGATCCCACAGGGCTAGTTTAGGGATGTGCAGACAGGAAACTGATTTTGATTCCTGGAGAACACAGAGGAAGAAGTGGGTGCTTCTTCTTTTATGTTTTGGGGGTAAAACATTCTCTGCATCTTAGGCATGTGATGAGGACATGAACGATGAATAGAGGAGCCCAAGAGGACCAGGTAAATCTGTTTACTTAGCTCATCTTCACATTCAGCATATTCTGACAGTGAAAGCCAGGTCAGTTTCGTGCTGATGTGGCCTAATGGTTCATATGGTGTAAAGTGAACTGTGAGTCCCCAATCTATTTTTCTCTCAGACTTCATGGTTGTCCTGGGTAACAGGATTTGGGGGTCTAAGCCTCAGTTTAGTTGGCAGATATTTTAAGTTTTCATTAAGAATGAGAAAGTCTAGGGAACTTCTGTAGCTCCATCTACCTGGTGATGTGATCATAATAGGACATCTACTTTCGCTTCAATAAGGATAGTTTTCATACTTCAGGAACTGAAAATGGTCTGACAGATCCTGTATCATAATTCACATAAAATAGATGTGAGTTAAGAACAAAGCTAGGTTTTACACTGTGCCATTTGAAAATGACCCATCTATTTACCTAAACTAAATATTTATTCATTCCATAAACACTACAGAGCACCTACTGTGTGCTTTAGAACTCTAAGTTCCAGAGGATGTATTGATGACTAAGACAAAGTCCCTGATGTTAAGAAATCTTTAAGACAGAATGACATTGTTTGCATCTTACCTAGTCCATTGCCTGTGGAAGTATAATCCAGCAGAATGGAACAGGAGTGAAATATCTTGAGTGGGTTGAAAAGAGCATTTTTACTTAGAGTGCACAGGGACGCAGTCTGACCTGAATGCAGCCGTGTGGAATAGTAGCCCCTTTGATGCTCCTGAGTAGCTCTGCTTTCCCCACACAGTTCCCTTGCATACCATAGAAAACAAAACCATGTGAGTGTTATATGGAACTTTACAATCAGACTGGCACCATCAGCACCCCAGGGGTGCCTGATGTCTTTGCTGTTAGTTTGAGATTAAACCAGGCATCTTCCTGGTTTAATCTTGAATGAAAGCTGCTTGTGTCCTGACCACCATATACACCCCCTACCTCTGACTCAAATTTTGGAGATCTGCTGGTCTTGCTGCTGCCCTTAACCACAATTCTTATAGTAAGGCATTTTGCAACCCCAGGTCTGCCTCCCTCTTTCTCCAACTTCATGGCATTTCATGGTCAGTTCTCATACACTGGAACTGAATTTTCTCAGAACACAGATCAAAGCATTGAGTGTAAGTTACACAGTTGGCATACTAAAGGCATTGTGCCAGTTTCTGGGGTTCAGTAGTGAAGAAGCTGTTTCGTCCCTCTCCTATATTTTATCTCCTATATTTTATGGAAGAAAATTAAAAATCTAAGCAATAAAACTAGATTGTCTCTAAAACAATAGATGGTGAAAACAAGCAATAAATAAGAGAACAGAATGTTTGCTAACAATCAACATGACTGATCTATTATATATTAAAATGATAGTATACACCTGCTTTCCAAAATACATATAACTTTATCATGCATTATGAAACAAAGTAAAACACAAAAAATTCTCCAAAGTTGAAAACAAACTGGTCACAGTATTTTTCCACAGTGCAAATAATAAAAGCAAACACCAAAATATAGTTTTTAAAAAAACCCTAAAAATTTCAAAAAGGGAACCAAAATTATAGTTATAAATAATTTAGAGATAAGAACAGCAAGTGGATTATATAACAAACCTGTGGGAAACAGCTAAAACTGCTTAGGAAATTTTGTAGACAAAATGGCATCAATTAGGAGACAAATGTTTGAAAATGAATAGGCACAGCATTGAACTCAAGAACCTAGAAAAAGGAATACAAAGTAACTTAAAGAGAGTAGAAAAAAAGAAAAATCACGCATTTTCATATAAAAGTCTCAAACATAATAGAAATGGTAAAAATTAAATAAAATCTGAAATTTGTTCTTTGAAATATTCAGTAAAATATTTTAAAATATTTGACAAATTATGTGAAGAAATAAAAGGAGAGAATATATAAATAATATTAGAAATGAGAAAATCTTATGTGAACCAAGAGATGGCAGAGAGATTAAAATTTTGAGAGAAACCAATGTAACACATCAGTGAATATGAAAATCATAAAAATAAATAACTTCCATGGACTGCATATTAAGAATGGCTGAAGAAAAGAAAAGAAAATCTAAAGAGACCAATAAGGAGAGAAGAAAATGAGATTGCAATTTTAAAAACCTCATTTAAAAAGCAATAGAAGAGGATATCTTAATGGGTGAGGTCTACCAACTCTCTAAGAAAAAGATAATTCTTGTGTTCACGAAAAAGATTATTCCTTTCCAGGAAAAGTCTTAGATGAAATGCTTTCCACCTTTTTCTGTGAGAGCAGCATAGCCTTGGCATAGCTCCTAAATGAAAACTACAGAACAGTTTAACTTAGGAAAATAGAAACAAAAATCTTAAATTAAAGAAGTACCATTCTGTTGTTGTTGGGAATATAAATTAGCACAGTCATTATGAAAAACTTGCGGGAGGTTCCTCAAAAAATTAAAAGTAGGACTACTGTAGATTTAACAATTAATTCTTGGGTATACATTCAAAGGAAATGAAGTCATTGGATCAGAGACAGCTTCACTCCTGTGCTCCCTGAAACTGTTCACAACAGCCAAGGTACGGAATCCACCTGTGTCCATCAGCTGACCCATAGATAAAGAAAATGTGGTAAATATCCACAATGGAATATCATTGGGCAATAAAAATAGAGAGGTCCCATCATTTTCAACAACATGGATGAACCCTGAAGACATTATGTGAAGTAAAATCGTCTGGGTACAGAAGAAACATATATCATGTGGACTCTAAAAAAGATTACCTTGTAGAAGTAGAGTGTAGAATGGTGGTTACAGGTGCTGAGGTGTTTGAGGGAGGGCTGGAGAGATGTTGGTCAAAGGATATACATTTTCAGTTACAAAGAACAAGCTCAATGCAACTATTGTATAATATGGCAATTATAGTTAATATATTTTTTTAAAATGCTGGGCAGATATAAAATATTCTCACCACAAAAATCATACCTGTGTAGTATAATGCATACGTTAATTAGATAGATTTAGTCATTCTACAATGCTGATGTAATTCAAAACATCATGTGGTACAAGATAAACACATATACTTTTTTTTTTTAAAGAGAGGCCTAACACATGTAGCTTTGTATGCATTTATAATTATACAATAACTCAACTCCTTAAAAAATAAAATGAAGTATAAACAAAGCAAGAAAAAAAAAGAGAGGGGGAGAGAGATAGAATCAATTTTATTTAGTTTTTCATGTGACTTTCATTGCTCTGACACTTCAGTGTGTACGTGGTGCTGGAGTTCAAACCTGCATCCTTGCACATGCCAAGCAAGCGCTGCAACTGCCGAGCCACCACTCCAGCCCCAACACACATACTTTTATCTGTAAATGAAAAACATTTAAAGTGTTAAATCCAGCAGTGTAGCAAAAGAATAATTCCTCATAATCAATTGAGATTTGTCCTGGAAAAACATATGAATCACCATAAAATTCCTATCAATGTAATTAATCTCAATCAATACTTTTATTTATTAATCAATATTTATATATTTATTTAATAAAAATTTTTAAAATGCCAGTAATGAGGAAGACTCTGTCCTGGGGATTGGGGTAAAATGTGAACAAAATAATCAAGATCTCATGGGACTTGCATGAAATGAAAGTTTAGTAATTTATAATACCAATTTGTACCCCCCAAAATTCAAATATTTGAAAAAGTTCAATATTCATTCCTGATAAAAGACTTTAGCAAGAAAAGAAATGTCCTCAGTGCAAATACAGGAATTGCAGCTTAAGGGCCAATTGAGAAATAAGAGCAATAGTCCCTTAAAATTTAGGAACTGGAAAAGGAGGTTGGTTCTCATTCCTAATGTTACAGATTGTTTTTGATGTCTGACCAGTGCCAGAAAAAAGAAAGTTAAGGTGTGTGTGTGTACATACATACTGTTGAGATGCAATAATGAAAAAATTGTGATTATTGGTATTAAAGCAGGTAGATACAATATAGAATGGATCCTCCAGACATATGCACATGTTAAATCTTAGTATAATAATGACATTTAAAATCATTGGGAGAAACATACACATGTGACAGTGTAACACTGACACACAAATAAATAAAACACAAAGACCAGAAATGGATTCAGGTGTTCTGATTATTTTTCTGTCCTTTTCCTTCCTTTCAGTCATCCAAGCTTCTGTTTTTCTTTGTTTTCTGTTTCTGGGGACACTTATCTTTCCAACAACACCTACAATGCTTAAATCATAAATAAAAGCATGGCAAATTAGAATATATTAAAATAAACTTTTTATATATCAAAAACATGAAAGAAATGCCATAGACTAGGAGAAGATATCTGTAGCATATATAACCAACAAGGATTTGTATCTACAATATATAAAGAGCTTCTACAAATCAAGAAGAAAGAGACATACTAAAAGAAAAATTGACAAAGGATACAAAGAAGCAATCCACAGAAAAGAAAATTCAGATGGTAGAAAACCATGTGGAATGATGGTTAGCTCACGTATAGTTAAATAAATGCAAGGAAACAAAACAGCCCAAGCTCATCAAGGTAGAATTACATAATTACCAAATCAGGCATTTAGTCTGATAAGATCTAATATTTCAAGAAAATAGGAAAGCTGGAACTCTTATAGTGCTGGTGGAAGTAAGATTGGCTCAAGCTCTGTGAAGAGTAGATTGACAATATCTAGTAATGTTGAAGATTTGCAAGCCTCTGAACCAACTATTCTACTTATCTCATATGGATGGAAGTTTTACATAGAGCACATAAACGCATGTATCAGAATGGTTTTAGCTGTAATGATTATAAAAGAGAAAGATAGAAAACCACATAAACCATTTAGAATGGATCATGATCTATCATGCAACATATTTTACCATATGGCAGTTAAAATGTAGTAACATGGATTAATCTATAAGCATAATATTGGGCAAAAACTGCAAGCTGCTAAAGCAATGGACACTACTCAAAGACAGCAAGCTTATGTTCCACATTTACACATGATACTTGATAAGCAATGAAGCTAAGAAATAATAAATTTGAATGTGTTACATTTAAATTTTTATTAATTAATTTTTTGTTTAAATTTCAGTAATGGGGACTGAACTCGGGGTCTCATGCGTGCTAAGCAAACACTCTACTGGTGAGCTACATCCCCAGCCTTTTTTATTTCATTTTGAGACAAGATCTTACCAAGGTGGCCTTGAACTTGTGATCCTTCTGCCTCAGTACCAATTATTTGGGATTATAGGCATGTGCCACCGTATATGGCTATCCTTTCATTATTCATTGGGTAGATTTTTGAAAACTGCTTTCCTTTTAAATTTATTTTTAATAAATTTTATTTCTTCAGAGTAGTTTTAAATTCACAGCAAAATTAAGAAAGGAAGGTTTAGAGATTTTCTACATATTCCTTCCTGGTCACCACAAATGCATAGCCTCACTGAGGTAGATTGTTATTAGTATGATTTAAAATATAAGAAAATGGTTTCCTCATTGAAAAATGAGGGGAATAGTGGTATCCACATTGGAGGCGTCATGTGAAGATTAAATGAGAAAATGCATTTACACTAGGGTTTCTCACACTATTGGGTAAAATACCCATTTTTACCATTTTAAAAAATAATTCTAAACTGTCATGGATCAATAACATTGGCAAAATATAATAAACTAAGAGCCAATGATTTTGTCATTATATCTAAAAGTTGTAAGATTACTGTGTCAAATTGCTGAAAATGTTTTTAAATACTTAGTCTCAAATTTCATGCTTAGCCTGTGGTGGACTAGTAGTGTGAGGCACTGAGGAAGAGTGTTAGTTTAGAGCATGACTGTCATAATTTAACCTAAAAACAATCTCCCTGTAGACCATTTCGTTTTATGTTTTGTTTTTCCTATTGGATTTCTTTTTTAAAAATTAGTTTACTTTTTTTAAAATTTATTTTTATTATTGCATATAGTTTTACATAATGTTGGGATTAGTTGTCACATATTCCTAAATGCACACAATTCTGCAATACAGTTTGTTCAATAACCCCCCCTCACATCTCTCTACCTCCCTCCTCCTGTCCCCTGATCCCTTGCCTTTCTTCTGGGTCCCATATTATTCCTAAAAAACCCAAATACAGAACATAATTCTTATACCTATGAAGAACATTTTTTATATATATGGTATAGCATATAAAAATTGACATTTCATTTCTATTTATGGTAAACAACCAATGCTTTGAAATATCTATATATTTGTGGAATGGCTAAATCAAGCTAACATATACATTGCCTCACATCACTTATTTCTGGTAAGAACACTTAAAATCTACTCTCTTAACTATTTCAAAGTATATAGTACATTTTTATTAACTATAGTTGCCATGTTGAATGATAGATCTCTTAAACTTATTCCTTGTGTCTGAGTGAAATTTTGTGCCCTTTGACCGACATCTTCCCCCAGTTCCACTCAGTCCCCATCTCCTGGTAATTACCATTCTCATCTCTGCTTCTGTGAACATCTGTGAGTGTTATGGTTTGGATCTGAAATGCCCCCCAAAGGCTGATATGTTAAAGGCTTGATCCTCACTGTAACAATGTTCAGAGGTGGGGCTCTTTGGAAGTAATTGGGTCAAGAGGGCTCTGAGCTCATCAATGGATTAATTCATTAAAGGATTCATAATTTGATGGCATAATTGAAAGGTGGTGGAAGCTGTGGGAAGTAGGGCTTAGTTGGAGAGTCTGAGGAAATAGGTCCCTGAGGACATGCCTTGGAAGGGTATGTCTTCACCCTGACCACTACCTTCCTCTCCCTTGTGCTCCCAGCCCCTTGAGGTGAGTACCTCTGCCCATGTCTGCCATGATGATCTAATTCACAACCATCCCCACAGTAATGGAGCCAGCCAAACATGGACTAAAACCTCTGGAACTGGTAGGCAAAATAAATCTTTCCTCCTTTAAGTTGCTATTCTCAGGTATTTGTCTCAATGACAAAAGCTAGCACAGTGAGTTATGACATTTTTGGATTCACATGTAATTGAGATCATGCAGCATGTATTTGCCTTTCTGTATCTAGCTTATTTCACTTAAAATGGTAGACTATTTATTTTTATTCTTGCCTTTTCCCCAGCTCCATGTAAAAATAAAACAAAATAAGACTCCTCCTCCCTTTTTTTTTGACCTGTTTATTTCTTAGCAATTTCCAAACCTTGAGCTGACACTTCTTTCTCAGGGCAGGCTCACACTCAGAGGTCAGCTCCCAGGGCAATAGGTCTGGTTTCCACAGTACCTATATGGGTGCTTGATGAAGTACTATTCAAAAACATCCTTAAAGAAATTAGTAAAGTACTGGAAGGGGAATAGGGGGAGGGAAGTGGAGAGGGAAAGAAGAAGTACTGGGGATTGAAATGGAGCAAATAATATTCCATGCATGCATAACTATGTCAAAATGAACTCCACTATTTTGTATAGCCATAGTGCATTAATAAAGACATTAAAAAATAAATAAACAATAGAGTGGAATAAGGGGAACAGAGAGGGAGGAGGGGAAAATACACTTTAAATATAAAATATTGACTTTAAGTGTTGAGCCAAAAACTCAGTGGTCTAGAGCTCTGTGCAGGACAGCAATCTTAAAGCAAATCAGCATCTGGGGAGTTTGTACTGTTTTGGAGTTGTATCAATACCAATAAGGAAGAATGGCACTGTTTTGGAGTTGTATCAATACCAATAAGGAAGAATGGCACATGGTTAGACAGCACAGAGATGATTTTTAAAGTTTTATTGAAGTTTTAAACACTGTCAAAATAAGAAATTGTTAGGAATCCAAAAAAAATAAAATATTTTAGAATTTCATGAACATTTAAAAACTGTACGTATGATGGAATGATTAAAAAATAACAAACAAAAAACAAAAACAAGTGGTTTGGTTGCAGTATGATAAGTGTATTCACAGTGCTTTGTTTAGCCTCTTATTTACTTTGTGCTTTGTTAATAAAATATTAATAAATATTGAGCACAATGCCATAAAAAATCTTTAAAATGCAACTTTTATAAGTAGGTGAAAAGCTATTTCCACCTTAGCCAATGAAAGACCTAAAGGAAGGGTTACTTAGTTTGGGTTTTTGGTACCGTGTTTATTTGAAAATTGACATCTGAAGAACAGATTTTACTCATGTGCATTATGGAAGTGTCTTATCACCTGCCCAATTGGAATTTCCTAATTAACCACCAAAAGTGCCATAGTTTCCCTGAGCGTGTAGAAAGCTACAGGTATATTTTCTGAATTTTATTTGTATTTTGTAAAAGTTTAGTTGACAAATGATTTTAAATTGCATTAATGCTATCATAAAACACACATCTTTCCCACTTTTTGTTTTAGTTGACAAATAGTAATTGTATATTTTTGGGGGGTACAGTGTTATGTCTTGATATATGCATTCAAGAAAGATTCAGTCAAGCTAATTAATATGTCTGTCCCTCACTTATCATTTTTGTGACAAGGATGTTAAAACTCTGTTCTTTTAGCAATTTAAAAATATACAATAAATATATTATTATTAATTGTGGTCACTATGCAGTTTAATTTCTAAGAGTTTTTCCTTAAGTATAACTGAAACTTTGTACTCTCTGATCAATATCTTCCCTTTCTCCATTCCTCCTCCTCTTAGCCAGCCTCTGGTAACCCCTTTTCTACTCTCTGTTTTTATGAGATCAAACTTTTTAGATTCAATATAAAAAAGGTGTTGGGAAAACTGAGTATTCACATTCAGAAGAATGAAATTAGACACATCTTATATCAATGATTTTTGTTTTATTTTGGATATAACCCTAAAAGCATAGGCAACAAAAGCAAAAATAGACAAATGGGATTGATTTAAATTAAAAAGCTTCCAAATAACAAGGAAAACAATCCAAAGAATGAAGAGACAGCCATGGATTGGAAGAAAATATTTGCAAATAATACATCTGATGAGGAATAGCCAAATATATATGGAACTCAAGCAACTCTACATCAAGAAAATAACCTGAATAAGAGATAGGCAAAGGATATGAAGAGATATTCCTCAAAAGAAGAGATATTTATTGACCAACAGATAAATTTAAAAAAAAAAAGATCAACAACTCTACCATCAGGGAAATGCGAATTAAAACCACAGTGAGATATAACCTCATTTTGTTTGAAGGGTTATTTTAACAAGACAAATGATAAGTATTGATGAGGATGTGGAGAAAAAGTAACGCTTCTGTACACACTGTTGGTGGGAATGTAAATTACTTTAGCCATTTTGGAAAATAGTGTGACGGGTCCTTGAAAAACTGAAAATAGCATTACTCAATGATCCAGCAATCCCACTTATGAATATATATCCAAAGGAACTGAAATTGATACGTCAAAGAGATATCTGAACTTTCTTGTTCATTTCCGCTTCATTCATAATGGCCAAGATGTGGAAGTGTCCATTAGTGGATGAATGGATAAGAAAACTGTGGTATATATACATAATGAAACACCATCTGGCATTAATTCATATTGATATATGATTATGGGCTGGGACATAATCACAGTTTCATTCAGTAAAAATATTAACCAAGTAAAAATATTTTAAACTGATAAATTTTAATATTTTCCCTGAAAATAATGATTTTATTTTTGGTATAATCTGAAATTATATTGTGATTAAGTAATTTCATCAAAAGAGTTTCTATAGTATGATTTGATGTTGTACTATATATAACCCAAAGCTACTGTTTTGCAAACTTTGTAAATGCCTTGCATAATGATTAATTTAAAAAACTCAGTACTGAATACTTATAACAATAGACTTATTTTTTAAGTTGAAATATGCTCAAAGTAAATGCAAAAGTTTTTGACAAGTTGACATACCAGAGGAGACAGAGAGATAAAACTAAAAGATGATGTTCATGGATTATAAAAATCAGTTTATATTTTAAAATCATATTTGAGATGAAGAAGAAATACATAATAGAAGATTGACTTTTATTGGGGGGAAAAAGCCAAGAAATCATTTGAAATCATAAGCGTCTTTTTGACTCAGAGAACACATAATTTATGAATGACTTAGTGGTGAAAAAGGAGCCCTTACTTACTTGGCTTGCCCCTTGATGGTGATAAAAGCATTACAAAGCAGAAATGACAGCCAAAAAGACAACTATAAGCAGAATACCAAGTTTTTTTTTAAAATTTTGTTTGTTTTTTAGAGAACGTTGGTTTTGATTTTTAATTCTTGGGGATAAGTTGATTCAAGCTATCTGATACTTTTCATATTTTTACTCATAAGAATAAACATAAAGCTTTTAAAGAGTCTTATGTCTGGATGTTTTCCTAATTTCTTCTTTTTCCCCTTCCTCCCACCACCAAATTTGGCACAAATATAGCTTATGGCACTTATTTCTCAACTGTCGTCTTTGACTCATCATCAAGCTTCAATTTTGATAAAGATCTATAATAACGATGATGATTTCACAAGGGCTCTTCATGGGCTATATGGGCTATGTTAGGAATCACTTACCATGAATTATGTTGCATATTCACTTCTTTGTGAAGAGGCATAAAAACATGACCTGCTAAATAATTACATATCTAATTATTATGTCACAAATGAATGTCAAATTTTCATATTCATTTATTTGGTGTGAAGACATATTATTTATCATTTTGGTTCATTTATCTATAAACCCAAAAAGCTGAATTTCAATATGTACTCTCAAAACTGAACCCCATTTTCTTTTTAACCAAAGGTTTTCAGGGAAAACAGCAGTGCTATATTTTGTTTTGTGTTATAGTCAGATGGATGTCCATTTTGTATTTTCAAAAGGACATGTTTCCATGATGTTTTTTTTTCTGTTAGTGACAAACCTGGAATGTAAATCATGACATAAACTTATATTTATTTTATCTGCATTTGAAAATATTTTGGAACAGTTTATCAAAAAATCACAATACAAAAGAGTTTTTCATATAGTCCACATCCAATTTCCCTTATTACTAACATCTCACATTATTGTAATACTTTTATTACAATTACTAAGCCAGCATTGATACATTATTACTAACCAAAATGCATGCTTTATTCAGATTTTCTTGGTTTTCACCAAACAATGCTTGTTATATTTCCTTGGGCTCTTCTTGACTGTGACAGTTTCTTAGACTTCCTTTGTTTTTGATGGCTTTGACAGCTTTAACAAGTCTTGATTAGGTATTTTGTAGAATATGCTTCAATTTGAGTTTGTCTGATGATTTTCTCATGGTTACACTGGGGTTATGATTTTTTGAGGAACAAGACAAAAGATGTAAGGTGATGCTTGTATCACGTTATGTCAAGGGCACTCACTATCAGTTTGACTTGTTGATGTTTACCTTGGTTGCCTGACTGAGGTAGTGTTTGTCCGTTTCCTGCATGGTAAAGTCACTCTCCATCCTACATACTGTGTATTTTGGAAGGAAATCTCTGCTTCAAGCCCACACTAAAGGAATGGGAAGTTATTCTTCTCCTCCTTGAGTGGGGATTATCTATATAAATTATTTCTAATTCTCTGAATAGAAGATTGAGATTAACAAAATTTTAGGTGCATAAACATTTCCTATAAGTTTAAAATTCATTCCTGATAATGAATCATATCACTAAGCTTGCAAGTACTATTTTATCAGAAGAATAAATTCTTATACTTTAACAAATGTTGCATTAACATTCTGAAAATCAGCAAACATATTTGATATCTATTTTTAAAAACAATATACAAACAACAAAAGGTCAAGTTGATATTTGATATCCTGATACTGCGTTAATTATTTTTTAAGCTTAAATAGAGTAAAAGAACCTTAGCTCATAGTATTTGTATTATTTGTTTAAATAAGAAACTGAAACAGAGCTGCCACATACTAGCCTTAAGACTCTCTACTGTACAACTCCAGGGATTACCATGTTTATAAAATGTAATGTATATGGGAGTACCAGGATTCGGACATGATGGTACCCTGAGCTGGAGGCCTCAACAGAATGACCAATAAGATGATTGCTTCTGTGGAAAGATTAAAGAACTCCTTTCTGTTAAACATAGGTATAATCTTACTTTACGGAGCAGTCCAATTTCCTGGGATTAACTGTTCTGTATAACTTCCAGGCAACATTGGTCACCACCACCACTACCTCCATAAGCATTAATGGAGTGTGTAATGTGTGCTTACATGATATTAACTGATTTATATTTTGTTCTCATTTTGTCCTCACAATAATCTAATGAGAAAATTGAGGTTGAGAAAGACAACTAATTGCATAGGATAATACAGTTGGGGCTGTTCTGCTTATTAAACTCAGAAACTGGAGCTAACTCAGGTTTCCCATCATAGAAGCAGGTGTGTATAATATATGCTATGTTGTGATATTGGTAGGGTGTATTATAAAGTTCCCACTGGTCTATGCTGAAATTTGTACCAAGAGTTTCCTGGCCAGTGAGTACTTGGACTATAATTTTGAGAGTTGATGCTTTTATATGGGAATGTGATAAAGAAGATCAAACTTCAGAAACCTCCTGATAAATACAAAAACTCTTATCCTTAGAAGCCAGAGTAAGATTTTCAGAAAATGGATGACTTCTCAGTGGTACAATTTTTTTTTATTAGAAGTATATAGAGATACAATTGAGGGGGAAACATTATCAAACCAACAATAATCAATGTGTATATACTTTGTTATCCAGGGGTAATGCCAAAACATGGATGACCACCTTGGGTTTCACCTGTTGTAGTTTCCCCCAGAAGAACTCATGCGTTAAATGGGT
>PVKS010008855.1:0-66499 GCA_004027875.1 Aplodontia rufa
ATAAAATTTCTAAGTGTAGATTGCTATGCTCTTAAAATATTATATTATTTGTTTTGTGAATAAAGTAAATTTTGAGAAATCTGAAAATTTGTTAAGCAAAATATACAACAAAGATAAAGTAAAAACTATCAGCATATATTTATTTGAAAATTCTGTTTACATTCAAGGGAAGAATCTAGTGATTGTTCAGTTATTAATTGCCCATAAAGAAATGTGTAAATCATCTAGCCATAATTTGCACATCCTATGAGAATTATTAAAACTAAAGATATCTTCATCTTATAAAAAATTAGTTATCCACAAAGGGAAATGTTACTAAAGAACATAGACTTAAATTGTTTTAAAATCAGTACTTGTCTCATTTTGAAAACCTATTGGAATAATTAACTAGTTTGATACTTTATGTATTAAATCCTTCTAAAAAATTGTACTGCTTTATAAGAAATTTCAAGGACACAGTGAAGGAGAATTAAATTATCAAGTTACATTACAGCTTGTTATTATATTTACATTTATTTTCAAAGAGGCTAACTTATTTTGGGGGCAAAATACATCACAGTAATGCACATAACTTGTAAAATGTGCTCTTTGTGCTAAGTTAAGCTCAGCTTATAGTGATATTATCTGCTGGAGAGGAAATTTTTAATATGTTCCATAGCTGTCTCTGGTTTGAACATATTTTCTATTTTACATTTATGTGGGAGTGGCAAAACAAAAAATCATCTGTTGAAAAGAATAACCTCCATAATAATCATTTCCAAAGTCTGCTAAACTGATCCTCATATGTCTACCCAGATGGCGAAGTGGTGAAATGGAACGAAGAACACCTCGAGGCAGTTCTTGTTGCTGTTAGTCTCTGGAGGATTTCAACATGAAGCACACCTGCCTAAATCAGCATCACCTTGCAAGCCGAAGAGACTTTTTTTCTTTTTCCATTCAACATAGTCTTACATATAGGAGAGAATCATTGCCATATAATCATGATCACATGCATAATGGCAGAGCAAGCCAAGGCTGATAACAGTTCATGATTTATCCGCCTTTGGGTCCCCCCATGGTTTCCCTACTTTACCCCCATGTTAGTTGGGCTTCTCATGGAAGTCAAACGTTCCTCACTGAGTTGATAACCCCCCCTACTCCCTCACTCCAGCTGCCTTGATATCCCTCTTATTCCCAGCCCCCCTTCCTTCATCCCTCAGTGTCATAGGCAAGGTTCCCCCTGTTCATGTAAAAATTCACCCATGTCGAGGTTATTATTAGCTTAGCCTAATTTCACTCTGTTTCTGATTGTATTCTACCATCCACATACGAGAGAAAACAGCTTACAAAAAGTGAGATACAAGTCATTGTGTTTCTGCTATTGTGTTCAGGCAATACTACAGATAGTAACAGGCTATAGAAGAACAAGTGTCCAACATGGCTTTGCTCAAATAATACATTATCAACAACATTTAATACAGTTTTGTCCTGCAATAAAACTTTTAAAATATCCACAAATTTTGTTCTAATGAATACAAAGTATGAGTGAATAAATGGCCTGCCAGGAAAAGAGAGCTTTAAAGTATAATCAAGAACACAAACTCTATTTCCACTTGCTAAGAAGTGAGTAGCCAGACTATCCAGACCTCAACTTTTTGATATTTAGAAATGAGGTGATGAGGGGCTGGAGCAGTAGCTCAGCAGTTACAGTGCTGCCCTGGCATGCGTGAGTATGAAAGTTCAAACCCCAGCACCAAGTACAAAATGAAGTCTCAGAGGAACGAAGGCCACATGAAAAACTAAATAAAATTGTTTCTCTCTTTCTCTCTCTCACTTTCACTGTTCCTCTCACTTAAAAAAAATGAGGTGATGAGTATCCTTTTCATACACATAAAGACATTTAGAAGATAATCCTCTGATAATTTTCCGGCCAAGGCTGTAATATACCTCTAAGCACAACCAATTAAAATGTAGGAAAGATACAAAAAACATATGTTCTATCTTATAAAAATACTCACTGAAAATTTATATTTTAAAATGGTGCCTTTTAAAAATATTATCTTAGAAAGTTAGTTGTAAGAAAAATGTTTGCTTTGACTGTCACTATTATAATGTAAATTTCCCTGCAAAGGATGGAGAATGCATTGTATGTTTACACTATATTATGTGTTTATGCTATATGTGTGTATACATATATACATACATATATATATATATGAGAGAGAGAAAATTAAATTATAACACTGTATTGCCTATTCTTAATGGTTATTCTTGATATAAGCATACATATATAGTTATTTCACAAACATTAAACATTACCAATACTTGGTGTTATGATTTGAATGTGTGGTGTCCCCAAAAAGCTCAAAGTGACAATTTGGGAAACCTGAGGAGAAACGATTGAATTAAAAAAGCCTTAACCCTTGGGGACAAAATATTACATGGAGGAGAGATCGCATCTTCAACAAATGGTGCTGGTCAAACTGGACAGCCACTTGCAGAAAGTTGAAATTGGACCTATATCTTTCACCTTGCACGAGAATCAAATCAAAATGGATCAAGGAGCTAGGAATTAAACCAGCTACCTTGCAACTGATGGAAGACAAATTAGGTCCAACACTTCAGCATTTGGGAGTAGGCAAAGACTTTCTCAACATGTCTCCAAATGTGAAGGAAGGAAAGTCAAAAATCAATGAGTGGGATGCCATTAAGCTGAAAAGCTTTTGCACTGCCAAGGAAACAATCAAAAGAGTCAAGAGGTTTCCTACAGAAATGGAAAGAATCATGGACTATGATTCCTCAAACAGGTGACTCATATCCAGAATCTACAAAATCCTCAAAAACCTCAACTACAAAAACACAAACAATCCAATCAATATATGGGCCAAAGAGCTAAATAGAAAATTCTCAACAGAAGACATTGATCAAGCCAATGAATACATGAGAAAGTACTCTAAATCACTAGTAATCAGAGAAATGCAAATGAAAACTACATTAAGATATCACCTCACACCAGTCAGAATGGCAAAAATGAAGAAAATTAACAATAATAGACGCTGGAGGGGCTGTGGAGAGACAGGCACACTAACACACTGGTGGTGGAACTGCAGACTGGTACGGCCCCTTTGGAAAGCAGTGTGGAGAATCCTCAAAAAACTAGGGATGAGACCACCATATGATCCTGCTATTTCACTCCTGGGTATCTTTCCAGGGGATTTATATTCAGCACATTATAGTGACACGGCAATATCTGTGTTCATAGCAGCTCAATTTACAATAGCTAAATCATGGAAACAACCCAGATGTCCCTCACTGGATGAATGGATCCAAAAGCTGTGGTACATATATACCATGGAATTTTACACAGCAATTAGAAACAATGATATTGCAGCCTTTGAAGGTAAATGGATGGGTATGGAAGAAATTTTGCTGAGTGCAATCAGCATAACCCAGAAAACCAAGGGTCAAATATCTTCACTCATCTGTGGAGGCTGGAACTAGACCCTGGCCATTAAGAAGGTGGTCTATTATCAGGTGTTAAATCCAGATATCATGTAATGTTACACAACCTAATACTTTTTTAGAGATGTTTTGGGAAGAGGAAGGGAGGGATAAGGGTGGGTAATTCGGGGGGGCACTCTTGGGGGTAAATCCAATTTTCAGAATCTATATACATTGTTTATTATTTTGTTAAAATTTGTATGATTGTTCAACAAATAAATTTCTCAATAAAATACTAAATAAAAATAAAAGTCTTAATCCAATCAATGAGTTAATTTCCTTGTAGAGATTAACTGGCAACAACAGACTGGTAGGGTGTGGCTGGAGGAGGTGGGCCATTGGGGTGATTTTGGGGTATATATGTGTATCTGGCATGGAGTTTCTCTCTCTGCTCTGCTTCCCAATGTGACATCTTGAGCTCCTTGCTTCCTGGAGCCCTTTTTGCCGTAGTGTACAGTCTCACCTAGAGTCCTGAGGAATGGAGCCAGGCACCTGTGGATTAAGACCTCTAAAACCATGAGCCCTCAAAAATAAGCTTTTCCTCCTGAAATTATCACTATCAGGTAGTTTAGTTGCAGTAGTGAAAAAGCTGTCTGAAACACTTGGATTTTTCCAAAAAAGAAAAAAAATATAACATTTTGGGTTTTCATATCACTAAGATAAATCTATTTCTTGGAAGTAAAAAAAGAGAAGAAATGCTTATATTAATGAAATTATTAAAAGTAATGAAGTAGGATTTAGCATAGTACTGTATTGCTTCAATTGAATATGGCATTTATGTGGAAATATAATATTTTTTGAAACTCCCATATCAAAATATATCACTACATGAAGTCATTAAAGCACCATTTTCCACAAGATTCAGTCACAGTTATCAAACACGATTCAACACCTACACACTAAGTTTAATATAATTCAGTTTATTGTCATATATTTCCTAAAGGACACTGTGAAGCTGAACATGTAAGTTATAAGTCTTCTCAACTCTTCAGATTTTATCCCCCTTCAAATATCTTCAAATACCAAGGCTCTTGTGTTGTTCTGGTATATGTTTTATTGTGAATTTTTGAATGAAGAACTCTCATACAGTCTTATTTGATGTCTCTCATTTCCTTCTCACATTTTTCCAGAAGTCCAAAAGTGGATTGTCACAGAAGAACCTCAGTAAAAATAATAAGCAAATGTATCAACATAGAATACTTTATGCTAGAAATGTAAGGGAAAATTCCATTTTTTAGAATAATTCAGTTGATGCTGAAGGAATATTTGGTTTGAAATAACATAAACAATTTAAGAAAAAACATAAAAGCAGCATTCGTTTATTCAGTAGACATTTATTCCATATGAATAAACAAATTAAAATACACAAAGCACAAATGGTTGAAAATGTCTATATTTATCCTTACTACCAGTTCTTAAAAAATTGTCCAACGCTAAATCATGTTAAATAATTGTCTTTGTCCATTTTCTGTGGCTATATCAAAATATTTTAGGCTTTTTACAGTAAAGAAGTTTATTTATGTCACAATTTTGGAGGATGAAGGTCCACAACTGAAAAATCTCATCAATTTGAACTCTGGTGAGGATCCCATTGTGTACATCACAACATGGTGGATGGCATCATAGTTGAAGTGTGTGCATGCATGTGAGAGAGAGAGAGAGAGAGAGAGAAAGAGAGGGAGAAATCACACGGTAAGACAAAAAGCCAAACAGATTCAATGGCCAGACTTGTTCTTGAGAACTAACCAGAGTCTTTCAAGAACTAGTTTAATCTCTTCTGATGATAATCCCCACCCTTATGACCTAATGATCTCCCTTAAGCCTTTCCTCCTAACATTTCCAACACCTTAACAGTGGTACATGTGGACCAAACTTTTAATACAAGAACCTCTCCATCACACATTTAAAATCATATCAATAATGTAGTTATGTCATTATACTTACTACATAAGAATGGGCTAATAATTAGGGTGCAAATTCTTACTCTGTAAATTAGAGCTTATAATATGATAGAGCTACATAGAGTTTGTGAGAAGGGAAACGTTTAGTATCTGCCTTATCTAAAACAATAGTTACTGGGCACATGTGATTATTCAGCACCTTTGGTGTGATTTGCATATTAAAGAGGTGATTTCTTAGTTTTAGTTAATTCAAATTTAAACAGTTACATGTTACTATTAACTACAATATTATTCAGTACATCCTTAAATTATTAATAGACATCATGTTCATTAAAATAACATCTTAATTTTCTTCATAAAAATAGCAAAGTTCAAAATAATCATTAAGGAATGATGAGAACGTCTTTCTAGTAAAATTATTATGGAAGTATGGTGAAAGAAAGTAAGTTGGTAATATTTACTAAAAATCTTTAAATGTTATTTTTCTTTATTTTGCAATTCCATTCCAAAATATAACTTAAGATAATGAACTAATTTCCACATTAAGATTTTTGCTTAAAATTTTTTAATATATGGGAAGATTTGTCAGTCACTGTATATATTAAGCCATTACATATGCAAATCATGTGACAATATGATAGAAAATTAATAATGAAACTGGGCTAAAGATGTAACTGGGTGGTAGAATCCTTGCCTAGGATCCACAAGAACCTGGTTTCAATCCCCAGTACTACTACTACTAATAATAATAATATGAAGAACAATATGAAGTGCCTATTAAGATGACAGTATGTTGGTTCACTCCTATAATGCAAGCTAGTCAGGAGGCTGAGCAGGAGCATTCCAAGTCCCAGGCCAGCTTAGGCAACTAAGCAAGACTCTGTTCCAAAATAAAAATATTAGAAAGGTTTGGGAAGGGGCTGGAGTGGTGGCTCGGTTGTTGCAGCGCTGGCCCAGCTTGTGCAAGTATACAGGTTCAAACCCCAGCACCAGCGTGTACAACTAAGTTTCAGAGCAATGAAAGTCATGTGAAAAATTCAATAAAAATTTGTTCTCTCTGTCTTGCTCTCTCTCTTTTACTGTCCTTCTCTCTTATAAAAAAAAAAAAGAAAAGAAAAGAAAGAAAAAAAAGGAAAAAAAGTTTTGGGAAATAGTTCAGTGGTAGAGAATTTACCTGGCATTCACAAATCCCTGAGTACAATGTCTAGTACAATAAAAAAAAAAAAAATCAGAACAAAAAGAGAAAAAAGAAAAAAAAGTGGTACAGTGGCAAAGATTGAAATGAGTTGTAGTATAGCGAGAAATAAGAACAAGACAATAAAACAATATACTGGGAACCTGAAGAAAGGTCTTCCATTTCCCAAATGGGCTACAGTAGTTATGACTTAGGGAAAAATCAAATGCCTGCTCTAGGATCTTTGTTTCTCAATTGCAAAATAGAAAATAAATATTCTAAGAAAACATGTTTTAGTCCTTTAATTCTATGTATCTTGTTGTTTTTCATTGAAAGATCCAGAAACAAGCTAAAAAAATTTAGTTTTGTTGCTTGCCACAGTTGTATTTAATAGGTCTTGGATCTTTAGGGAAGAAGTAATATCTATCCTGAAGCAAAGATGCTTTTTGATATGATAATTTGTCAGACATTTTTTGAGGGCACACTGTTGAGCATGATCAAAGGCAGGGGAAAACACTTAAATTCCTCTTGCAGTCACATGCAAGGGAGACTCCTCAGAATGGAATGTGTAAAATAAGAGCTCCAGGGCCCACACAAGAATCATAGAAATGAGCAGCGCAACAAAGCAGATGATGAATTGACTATGGTGAGAACTTACAAGGTTGATAATATACATAAAGTCTAAAATGGGGCATTTAGATATTATCTAACTGAATTATGGTAGTGAACTGAAGAGGAAAGCCCAGATCATCTGTAGGATTGTAGTAAGATGAACATGCATGTAGGATTCTTTCCAATCTAATCCATGTGTAACATATGTGAAACATCACCTACCATAAGACTGGTCCTCAGGCAACCAAGATGTTGATGATATGAATGAAGTCTGAGAAGGAAGAGGGAAAACTGGAGAAACCAACACATCAGAATTTTTGATCTTATAGAATCAGGAGTGCCATGAGATAGCTAAGGGAAATGAAGCTTTGAAGATTTAGTACAAAGTCAGATTGAAAGAGAAAAGAGTTTTGATATGCATTGTGCATATTCACTAAATCAAACCCTCATCATTATGGAGGTTACCAAATTTCTTATCCTTGCAATCCAAGTTGTTGAGATATCCGGTTGTGTAAACATATTTAAACAGAGGAACAAGGAAGACAATTAGTTAAGGTAATTGTAAGGAATGCAAGCCAAGCTAATTTTCACTCCACCTATAAAAGTAGTTTGTGTCCTTTATCCCTTCTTCATATCACACTGCCCTTCTATTTTCATTCTAAACAAATCTTGAAGTTGGATTTAAGGGACAGTTTGCCTCTCCTATCCTTTGCTCTTGTCCAAAGAAATTTGGATTTTGTTCTGTTTAATATTATCATACTTGATCTCTAAAGATTTAATATTGTTATTGGATCTTTCCCTATTGTTTGCTTAAGATTTTTATTTTTTAAAGGGTAAGAGGGAAAGAAATAATCAATTTTATCTAATTTTCCATATGCCTTTCATTGCTTTTGTTGGGGTTTTTAGCCTGTTGTGTTCCCCCTGACCCACAGGGGAGAAGGAGAGAAGCACACCCCAACCAAGGCGGCCAAGAGAGGCAAGGGTCGGCTGACTGCCAGTTCCCAGCCCTCCCTAAGGAGGACAATCAGACTCATCAGGGAGACCAGTCACAGCAGGAACTCGTTTATTGAGGAAGAGTGTGCAGTTATAAAGAGTATGGGGACCAATGAAAGGAAGGTCAGCAAGGGGCGGAAAGCCCATGCAGGTAGCAGTTCCATATACAGCAATGGGGACCATGAGCTGTTCACGAGGGCGGAAGGTATATTTAACCTATCCCATCAGGCGGTCCGAAGAGGCGTCTTGACTTCAAGGTGATGCCCTTGAGTAGGGTGCCGGGAGCCAGTTTGGTCGCATGTGTCCTCAGGAGGCGGGTTTCAGCAAATGAGTTCCTCTTTCTGATGCAAGGCTCTCAATGCATTGCATGTTGAAGCCCAGCAGCTTTGACATATTGTGTAATGGTGCTGGGGTTTGAACCCACGCCCTTGTGCTTGCCAGGTAAGCACCGTTACTACTGAGCCACAACTCCAGCCACAAAGATGTCTGTATAAACTATCCTTTCTAGATACAAAATTCTGTCATTAGTATGTTGGGAAAAAATGGAAATTTTAGAAAACTTGAGCAATGTGAGAAAACAGAATGGAAAATCTTTAGCAGTCTGAGAGCTGAGGACCTGTGGTTTTGAGTGCTGACACCCAGAATCCCTGATATTGACGTTTAACTATGCAGGAAACAGAGAGGCTGGTGATGGGGCCACAGGAATGTGGAGTAATGGGGGAACAGGAAAAAAAATCCCCCTTTGGGCTTTGGTACAAGAAAAGTCTCTAACCTGTATGAGCTGAGAATCTCTAGGCTGATAACAAGTTTGCAACCCGTATAAGGAAGGTGAAAGGCACCCTGCAATAGAATCGCAGGAACATCCTTGCCATGATGTACTCCAAACTTGCTTATTATAAAAATAAAACCCTGTTGAACTCAGGGCTCAGACTTTGGGAATTATCCCTTTTGACTGAGGCTACTAATAAAGTCCTCACAGATCTCAGTGACCTGACTCCAGTTTTCCCACTACATCACACTGAGTGCCACCATTCACAATGGTTCTCCCTTTAACTGTAAAATGTTTTCACTACACATAGATTACAGCCAGGGTCCGCATTCTTGCTCTAGGATCTATTATTTTGGCCATGGTCTTCAACTATGGACTATAACCTGATCTAGTTCAGGAAAAATGGATTTATTCTCCAGAAATTAAATCCTGAACAAAGATACAGTTACAGGGAACCTAGGACCTTCAAGGCAAGTTGGAATCTCAGAGATAATTCCCATGAAATTTTGTGCCTGAATTCTCAGGCCTGTTAGGAATCCCAGTCAAGAGATGATCTGCAGGTTTCACTTTGCTTCTGACCCCTGAGTTACCCAAAGAAACTTAGAATAAGTTTGTTTAGTTTTTGCTCTCCACACCAGATTTCAATCAAAAGAACCTTAGCAAACAGACTCATACAACTCAAAGACATAAAAATGAATAGAAGTAGGGAAGAAATCAGAAGAAATTTTACTGCCTATTTAATAATCAATATCCTTCTTTCCCTGGTGTGTGTGTGTGTGTGTGTGTGTGTGTGTGTGTGTGTGTGTTTGTGTGTGTACACACACGTGTGTATGTGTGTGTGTGTGTTTTGGGTATTTCACTTAGCCATCTAATACTTAATCTTTTCATCTGAAAATTAGGGGTGAGTTTGGTTATTTCTTACTTTACTTAAATTCTCATGAGTGCTTACTAAACTGTCAGATTACTAATATCCATTCCTAGAAACATTAATTCACATAGAAGTGAATAGGGAACATAGCTTACAAAACTTAGCTGGTTCATGTCCACTCTAAATATATGCAAGTATATACACACAAACATATATGCATAATATATATGTATATATAACAACATGTAAGTATGTAAGTTTTATCTAAATACATATTTTTAAACATGTAGTTAGTTAAAGCAACAACCATCGAAAGTAGATTACATTTTCTTATTTTTGGAAAATAATAGAAAGTAAAACAGATCCTATATAATGTTAAAAATTTAAATTAATAAAATACAACAAGGAAAAATCCTTTCTCTTGATTTTTCCCCATACCCTTTAATAAAGAAAAATTCTGATTTGTAGATTTAACCTGTACCTATGAATCTAAATGTAAGAAAAGAACTCTGAATTATACATTTAATCTTAGGTAATGAGAGATAGTTTATCTAAAAATACATTGCAAATACACAGAATGCAGGCATGCACTGACTTCCAAATAGAAGCTAAACACTTTATGCCAATGCACACTGTAAAGAGATTACCATCTATTGAACTTTTTCCATCTCGTTATTTGAACTACATCTGAAAGATATTTTGAATTTTTTTGAAATGTCTATAAAACTTTTCATTGTTATTATTTTCCTTTCTTTTTAAAATTATTTCAATTGTATAAATTTTAGGACTGTGGGATTCATGAATAGTGTATAATGACCAAATAAAGGTAGCTAGTATTCTAATCTTTAAACATTTCAAATAATATTAGGGATAATGCATGTCAAGTATTTTAAAAAACATGGAAAGAGAATTCTTCACATTTGGCAGAAAGTGAACCTGAAGTGAACCATTTCCTGGCCTAATTAGTCACTCGTCTGTATATTCAATATCACTGACCACTTTCAATGACTGTAATGAGCATTTACTAGGCAACAAGCATTTTCAAACTTTGAGAGAAACTCCCTTTCCACATTTTCTTATGTGCTCTGTGAAATACTCAGCTTGGAGCAAATTTAGTCACCACAGCTCTTACTGGATTCTTACTAATGACATGGAAGTGAAAGGTAGCCTCCTGAGTCATTTTATCCCTCTGGATTATCTCAATTTTTAGTTTCTGTTACATATGGTAAAATTACAAGTGTTGAATCAGTAATTTAAAATGGAATTACAGATTTTTCCTCACTTTTTATGTTAATTGAGTTGGAAAGAACATGAAGTTTGAACATGGTGATGAATCAGACAATTGTAAACTTATAGCTCAAGAGAGAAATGTTTTTCAGAGCTTACTATTAAAATCATAGCAGTAAGAAATTCAGTTAACAGTGTGTGTGTCTGTCCGTGAAGTAAGGAAAATATACGAATATGACACATTTATAGTAAACCGATATTGTATAATAAACTCAAATTTGAAGTTTTCCATAAGGCAAAGCAAAACAAGCAAGCAAACAAAAGCAAACAAAAAAAACCTTTATTTTTCCTTTGTTCTCATTTATTTTGGTTTCCTTAGATTCCAAGTCACTTCTTTAGTTTATTAATATTGCTCATTCTTTTGTTCTGTTCTTTTTCTTACTTTCTTCCTCTCTGTTCTTAAACCTCATGGGAAATCCCTCACTCTAATCACTTCTTAGGAAGGTTTCATTTAAATTTTCCTTTCTCTTTCAATTCATTCAAAATGCTAGATTTAATATGTCTCTCCGTAATAGATGTGGTAAGTCACTAGCTCCCTAAGCCCTGACGTGCTGGCACTTAGGTGACTACAGTTCAGAATGTGAAGTCAGCAGGTGTCTGCCATAACCATCACAAGAATAACATCAATATAAATGCAAGTCCCAAAAGGAAGTAAAGTGATTAGTTTTATTGATAGGTATTTATTGTAAGTGGAACATAAATCTGTGGTAACAGGGGTTTGGCAAGATTCCTTATTTTAAAATTCAATCATATATTTTATGACTTGCATGGCACAATTTCTCTTGCCTTTGTCTTTCATTGCTAGAGTCATAGCAATCACAATAATAGTAGCTTATTAGCTCATGAACTGACGGACATCTTTAAAATTTAAAAAAAATGAGATATTAAGCCTATGGGTTTAATATCTATCTTTCAGAGCAAATTGTAAATTGGAACTATGTCTGCCTTATTCTCTGCTTTTTTCCCATGGCCTGAGCATGGTGCTTGGTTCCTATTAGTTGATAACAGCTAATGCATCTTACATCTTAACACCATCTTCTTTAGAATGCTGTAACTCTCCCTAGTTCCCAATGATTTTATTTTGTACTTAGGACCATCCTTTATTTCTAAACGCTCAGTTATATTTAATCAAGCTTTATAGAAAGTATGGGTTAATAATAGGAACTAACTTTGTAGAGAACGGGAACAATAAAATAAACTAGATAATGTATATGATTGCTAGATACTATTGATTTCTTCACAAAATCTTTCTTTCTTGCTTGCCTGTCTGCCTTCCTTTCTTCCTTCAATCCTTCCTTCCTGTTCTGGGTATTCAACCTAGGAATTTGCACATGCTAGGTAAGCACTCTACCACTGAGATTCATCCTAGAATGGCATTTTTTTTTCTGACTAATTTGAAGGACTTGTTCCCTAGACTAATTTACCCACCCTACCTTCATCCCAGTGCAAGTCCCTGGATAGTGTCTCTGCTTCCTGATTGCCCTCCCGCAATTCTGCAAGTGCTCTACAATGACAACACTGTTAACTTACTAAGCAAAATTATTTACCTCTTCCTTTTTCTAGTTTGATTTCTAACTGCTTTCCATTTGTATGGACAGAATTTCAAGCACAGGGAAGTACTGCCTTCAAATATTATTTCAAATCTTCAATGAAAGGGAAGAACTGACTCCTGGAAATTTGACAAAAGTTTCCTTAAACCCTTCTACATGGGTTGAAGCATCAATTGGAGTCAACTCAAACAATAATTTAGAAAGAGGGAGTATGATGTATGCCAACTTCTTGAATTTCCATTAGATTCAGCAAAAGTTGACTGAGCACTTACCTTATACCAGATGGTGTTCTACAATGAATAAGGTGTTACAAAGTCAAACAAAATTTATGTAGCTAAAATATATTGTAATGATTGCCATATTTACATGATGAAAGAGGTGTCAGGAGAACACAGAGGAAGAAGTAATTATTCTTCCTTGGAATTTCACGAGATCTAAGACAGAAAAGGTATCATTTAATCTGGACTTTGAAATCAAAGAATAAGAATTTATGGAAGGAATTCCAATAAATGTGGCAAATTAAATACATGTATTTACTTTTTAAATCCAGTATTAAACTTTTAAAAGTATATTCCTTTTCCTTCTCTACCCAGAATATAAAAGGAATTGGAGAAGAAGAATTTCAGATAGGGATTATCCACACAGTTTTGTAAAATGAGAAGCAGCTGAGTGAAACAACAGACAGAAAAGTTAAATGCCAAGGAAATGCATAAGAGGATGCCAATCAAAAGATGATGGTTTAGCACATGAGATGACTTAAGATTAGCAAATTTATGAAACTGATACACTAAAAATTATAAATAATCATTCTAGATGAGCTTTTACAAAGACAGCACATATTTAAAAATTGTTGAGTTTAAGAAAAATTGAAAAATTTAGAAAGGCATGATAATTTTTAAATTTTATTGTATGTAATTTCCAGGATATGTAAACACCTTTGGAATTTAGAAAACATCAGGAAGAATAAAAATAAAATGCATTACTAAAAATTGAAGTCTACACTGTTTACCTATAAGAATATCTTATCATGAAATACTATTATGTAACCTTGGAAAGTGAACATTATTTGACTTAAGAAATGATATAATATCATGTGAATAATTACTTATTTAAAATACAAATCTGCAATCATTTTTATTTATGTAAGAGATTTATAATAAATTTCAAGGTGACACATCCAATTGCTAAGATATCCACATGTCTTAGGGCATTATAACAACAAACATCTATATCCTCTCCATTTACATGTCAGCATTTACAGGTTGATTTAATTTTTTCCACAGATTTTCTTTTATCAAAATCCAGGCTGAAATAACAACCCTATTTGGAACATGCCATCCTCTTAATTCTATATTTTATTTAAATAAAGGACAATGGTAGAAGTGCACTGCTTCTTAATGTTTCTGTTCTTACATAGTTTACACACCATGCCTTCTAAGATGCTGTTTATCAATTGTTTCATAAATTCATGTCTGTCATTAAGAGACAGAATATACTCGTCTCAAAAGGGGTACTAATGTGAGAGGGCCTGAACCAGAATGAACAGCAACAAGTAGTGGCAGAAACACCTGGGACATGCAATATAGCTTACTACACAATTTCTGAAATAAAGCCAAACCAACAAGTACACCGCAAATATTTTAAAATATTTGAAATGTGGCATAATATTATTAAGAGGGTTTTCACACCAAAACAATTCTATCAAGCATAAGTGTTAATGATACACCTTTATTGAAATAAGAACAAAATATGATTGCTATGATCATTATTTAAAATTGTTGAGATTCTATACCAGAATGAAAGATATGAAAGTGACTAAAAATAACCTCTATTCAGTAAGTTATTTCTTTATATCCTTTAGTGAATTAAATTATTATAATGATTTTTATTTTTATGAAGGTCCTGTGTTTAGCCTTATGATTTCATATTTTCCTTGTTTATGTTCTATGATTTTTACAATTTTTCTATTGAGTTACTCATAAGAAGTTATGTTGAAATTTTGTGTATTTTTTCAGTCAACTTATGTAAAGTTTATCAGTCCTTTAATGACAAGTTTTACATGACCTTATATTGATTTGCAATGTTTCAAGTAGCAAGTATGTATTATATTTCAAAAGAAATATAAAATCCCATTAGAAATATTCTAAGGCATTTTTGAGCCCAAGAATTATGTACGTTCTCAGATGGGAACAGCTTGGGCAGCCACCACTGGGCACATTTCAATTAAAGTCATTTTAGTCACAAAATTTAAAGTAGGCCTTGCTGTTTAATATTCAGTTAATTTTTTCCATTTATACAGTTATCAGCAATATAGTTGCATTTTGGTTGTACTTTGGGAACAAAGAGTAAGCTAGGCATTAACTTATCAGTCATACTCGGGAAAAATGAATCAACCACTTTGTAGTGTGGAGATGTTAACTAGTATAGTTTTAGTATTTCTATCAATTGAGAATCACTCAACATTGAAAAATATTATTATTTTATAGTCCAAATGACATGAGAAGACATTCTTATTACATATCTAGAGTTTTGGATGCATTTAGGCAAACAAGTTATATTTAGAAAATTCTAAGTTATCCATTAATGCTGCACTTCAATTTTTGAAATTTAGCATCCAACCAGAAATAACAAATGAGATGAATTACAGCAAAGTGACTGGGTGGTTAATTCTAAGTGAAAGGAGCCTGTATTTAAGGTGGATAGTCAGGTTCAAATTCTGAGCAGGTGACTGAGGGGTTAAAAAAGAATGTGATTTTTAAGTGAACTAAGATGCACATGCATAAATTAGGGTGTGAAGAGATTATGGAACAGTCAGTGCACGTTTAAAATTTTGTTATATTCCAGAACATTTTGCAAAGGGATAAAAAAATAAATACATGATAACATTTGTGCTTAAATTTGTTGAAAGCTTGGTAAGTACCAAACAGAATGCTAAATTTCTTTACATGCCTCATTTGATCTAATATTAAAAACTTTCCTATGAATTACTATGATTTGTATATACTTTAGAAGATATGAAAATTGGCTTAGAGAAATGTAATAAATTTTCCAAAACAAAATTCCAATAAATTTTGATGCAATTTAATTAGATAGAAAAAATGTTTTCTGTTTATAGTTGTGAGACCATTGCAGTCCCACGAACTCTGAGATTAACTCAAATCATGCAGCTTGTTAAATCTTGTAAAAAAAAAAACAACTTTTATTTTTTCTTGAAAACTGTAGACAAAGCACAAATATTTCTCTCAACATTCCTCATTGGGATGATGGTGGTGGTGAATCAAAGAGATGAATGTACAGTATATTGGCAATTTTCTAGAACTGAAAAATGTAGTTGGAAAACAAATCTACACATGCATAGAACAGAGAAAGTAGTACCAAGCAATGTGAACAGGAGGGGACTGCTCCATGGTTTGAAGCTTATCTTTCTCATGAATGTCAGACTAGGGAACAGGCTACAAGTGGGGTGATGAGCATAAAAGAAGAAATAATTAAAAATTTATTTCCAGAAAAATTTTCCCAATATTATTTTAGTCCTCCACCAAGAGATGTAAGCACCTGGTACTTATATGTGATAAAAAAGAAGAAAACTATAATTACTTGTTAAATCATGTTGAGGTCTGAAAATTGTTGGCCTGTATGCAGATGGGCAATTTTCCACAAAATAATATTAAAACTGTTTGTAACACAGCATACCAGATAAACATGCCAATTCTATTCAGGTTTCCAGTCATAGTTTCCTTTCAGATAGAAACTCATTAGCAAAACTGAGTGTTTCAGTTTAGCTTCTTTCACTGCTGTGGCTAAAGACCTGACAAGAGCAATTTTAGGAGGAAAGCATACTTAGGGGCTCATGGTTTCAGAGGTCTTAATCCATAAAAGGCTGGCTCCATTCCTGGGGGCTTAGAGAGGAGACAGAACATCATGGTGTAAGGCAGGGTTCTAGGGAGCAAAGAGAGATTCCACGCCAGATACACGTATATACCCCAAAGGTAGGGCCCCAATGGTCCATAGCCTCCAGCCCACCCTACCTTCCTACAATTAACAGTTACTCCCTCCAAGTGGATCAATTCACTGATTAAGTTAAGGCTCTTATAACCCAATCATTTCACCTTGGCCTTCCTGGATTGCCCACACAAGATTTTGGGAGGTATCTTTCATTCAAACCACAACACAGAGTAAAGGCAGAGAACAATCTACCTAAGAACATAGAAAATACAGCATAGTCTTACTTTAAGTAAGACAAAAGCCTCAAGAACAAAAAAAATGCAAAAGGAAAGTAGCAGAAAAAAACAATCAAATTTTCGAAATGATGGATAATAGGAAAACAAAAAATTTTGTTTTATGAGTATTCCTAGATGAAGATATCTCTTAGAATATAGGTCACAAATTGGAGAGTAGAAAGTATAACAGAAAAAGAACCATCTGTAGACATCAAATTATAGCAGTTCAGGTAGGCATAATTGAAGAGAACACAATCATCAGAAAAACAATGAAGCATGAGAGTCACTCATACTGAAAGACAAAAGTCTACATTAAAGAATCTGCTGAATGGCATATAGAACATATTTTTTAATTTTTTCACCTAGAGACCTAATGTAAAATTTTTGGATACACAGGTGTTTTAGTCAGCTTTTGCATTGCTATGGCCAAAGTACATGAAAAGAACAATTTAGCAGAGGAAATGTTTATTTGGTGCTCACCAGTCTCCCGCCATAGAAGGCCAGTACCATTGATCTAAACCCAAGATGAGGTGGAATGTCCTGGAGGAAGGGCCCAGAGGAAAGAAGCCACTCAGCTCACAGTGATATCAGGATGCAGAGATTGAGAAAGATGGGAATTCAAGGAAGATGCACCCTTCCAGGGCATACCCCCAATGACCCACCTCCTCTAGCTACCGGTTACTGACTGTCTATAGTTACCATCCAGTCATTCAAGCTAGAATTGACTGATTAGATTATAGCTTTCATGATCTTATAATTTCAACTCTGAACATTTCTGCACTAACACAGAAGCTTTGGGGGGATGCATTTTGTACAAACCAGAACAGGTTAATTAAGGATACACTAAAGTTATTCAAATTGAGGGTGACAGATAAAAATCCATATGACTTAGACTGAAACAGCTTCAGATTGATTATTGACATTGGACCCTCAAATAACTGAATGTATTTACCCCTAATTCTTATATTCTAAAGCAACCTCTTAAAAGATAGTACTAGAAAAGTGAAGGGTTGTAATACAATTTAGTGTGGAAATATTCTAGAATAACTACTGTGCAGCTGGCTGAGTGTGTGAGGAGCTCAATTCAATACAGTAAGTTATGAAAGGAATGCTTTTAAAATTAGAAGTTTCCTTCCTCAGTAAAAATTTAAAAGTATAGAAAAGTTTCCTGTAGTTTTGTGAATAAGTTATGCATTTTTGCTTCAAATATGAAGCAAAAAATATCTGCTATTATTTTTATCAACTAATACAGTAAAAATGAATAAGCATAACTGCTTTTTGCTAGAATAATTTTCTAGAAGCATAATATCAGTCCAGTACAATGAAATTTGCAAAAGGTTCTGCAGTAAACATCTCAACAATAATAAGAAACAATGTTATTTTTTCTTTTTTATTGAAGTAATTTACATGCAATACCTGTATATAACTTCTGTATAAATTATGAGTTTCAAAATATATATGGGTCTGGGCATGGTGCCGCACACATGTAATCTCAGCAGCTTGGGAAGGTGAGACAGGAGATGGCTAGTTCAAAGCAAACCTTGGCAACTTTGTGAAACCCTGTCTCAAAATAAAAAATAAAAAAGGATTGGGGATGTGGCTTTGTGGTTGATCACTGTGGGGTTCTATCCCTGCTACCAAAGGATCCATTTTGATGTAATCATATATGCATAAAATGATTATGTCTTTATATAAATATATTATTTTATATTATATGTAGTTATATTGCTCCATTTCTGTTCCTAATACTTCCTGTTTCCCTTGCCTCCTATCTCTCTCTGTTCACTTTCCTCCACTCTACAGATCTTCCATTTACTTACTACTTTTCAGTTGGTGCTTTATAGATACACACAAAGGTAGAATTCACTCTGGCATATTCAAATATGCACAGGGCACTCATTTTTGACTTGATCTTTTCTTTTTTCCTTATGCCCTGGTCTTACACATCAATGCTTTGTATTCAATTTTCTTTTATCAAAGTTGATTATGCCTCTTTGCTTTATTAATTTTGTGGGTTACTTTAGAGATTGCAATATTTTTCTTTACCTTATTCCTGTCTAAGCTACAAAACATTTAACTGGAGGCTGGAGTGGTGGCTTGGCAGTCACAGCACTTGCCTGGCATGTGCGCGTACACTGGTTCAAACCCCAGCACCCACATACACAACTAAGTTTCAGAGCAACAAAAGCCATGTGAAAAACTAAATAAAAATTTACTCTCTCTGTCTCTCTCTCTCCTTCTCTCTTTAATAAAATAAAAATATTTAAATACTTCCTACTGATATAAAAACCCTATTGTAATATATTGATATGCTTTCCTTACTTTCTTATTTTTTTTGTTTAATGTTACACAATTTAAATCTGAATATGTTAACAATTCCACAATCTATTGCTTTTAGTTTAAACAATCGATATCTGTTCAGAAAAGTTTGGTGGCTTAATTTTGACATTTTTGTACCTCTGCTACTTGCTGCTCTTCTTAAAGATTTGGCTTTCTTATCATATGCTTTCATCCTCTCATCTTGAAATCATATCTTAAAGTGCCAATATTATGGGTATAAATATCCTTATATACTGTGTTCATTAGGGAAAAAAAGCCCTTTTTCCTTTTATTTTGGGAGAACATTTTTTTGCTGGACATAGAACAATACTTCATTGCCAATATTTTTGCATCTTCTTCTGCATGTGTTCCTGTTTTCCTCTGCTCTTCATCATTTCTGATGAAAGAATTTCTCCTGTGGTGGTTTTTAAAAATTCATTTTTCATCCTAAGATTTTAGGTTCTCCATGATACAACCAAGTGTGTCTTTCTATTTATCCTTTTGGGAGTTTCTTGTTTCTGAAGATTAAAGCATTTCTTTCATTTTGGAAATTCTTAAACATCATTTATTCCTCATTTTTTTCTTTCTCATGCTTTAGGAATTCCAATTATACCTCTTTTGTGTAGCACAATTTTGTCCTTTGACTTACTGTGTGTTCATACTTTATATTTAAGGTTTGATAATTTCTCTTGTCTTTTCTTTAAATTTACTGATATTTAACTCTGTTGTAGACATAGTATGCATTTGTCTCTGATACTATACTTTTAAGATATAACATTTCCATTTTACTCTTTAACATATTTTTAATTTTATCTACTGAGTAAACTTAAATGCACATATATAACTTTTGCTTTATTTTAGATACTCTACCTTTGTTAATAAGCTTAAGAACACCATCTTATTCTGCTCCTATTTAATCTTTCATGTTTTGACCATTATTTATATTTCAATCATTTCTTTTTAATATATCTTGTCTTTAAAAATTGTTATGTCAATGATCATGTGTTAAAATGTAAAAGAATTATATTAAGTATTTATAGTCCCCAACTATATATCCTTCCTTTGATGAGGATCCTAGAATTAGGTAAGAGTTACTGAGTACATTTCATCTATAACTGGTTGTGCAATTTCTTCTTTATTTTGTTTTTCACTACAGTTAGATTTGATTCACCATTCTTCTCAAATTGTTTGAGAACAGGACCAGAGCATTCATTTCATTTCATTAGCGTTTGAAATCTGATAATCAGGAATATTTCATAGATTTATTTATGGTTTAAAGTCAAATGACAGTTTTATGAACACGACAATATGCCACATTGCTTTAGAACCTGGCTGTCAAATTCTCTAGGCAGTGTGTTCTCTCATGTCCCTAACATTTCTGCCTGTCTCTTTATGGCCATCTCCATCTCTCTTTCCTTTGATCTGTTTCCTTCTTCCAACCTTGGAAGGTGGTACCTATTTATTTTATCACTGTCCAAAGGTGTGTTAGGCACTGTTGTCTCAGTAACCTTTGACTCCCAGCTTTAGCAGTTCCCACACACCTCTACATAGAAGTTCTATCAGTTAAAATTTTCAGTTTGAATCTTGATACAGGAATCCAGAAGAAAAGATGGCAGTGTTTGACCACTATAATATATAGTGAACATTTAGGAAATACTGTGTAAATGAAGAAGCATGTAATTGAGATTTATGCATATTTAAATTTACAATGCTAAGTGGAAAAAAGAAATAATGTAACTCTTTAGAGGTATGAAATAAAGTTAAGTTTTTTTTTATTCGATAGACATGGTCTTACAATTAGGAGGGGTTCATCATCAAACAATCAAGAACAACAGTGTAATGACAGAATAAGCCAGTACTGGTGCCAGACCATGGTTTCACCTCTTTGGGTCCCCATGGTTCCATGTTTCACTTTACTTAAGACCCAAGTTAATTGGAATTCGTGTGGAAGTCAGAGGTTCCTCTCGGACTGGATTCACCCACACTACCTCCCTCTGGTCACATTGATGTCCTTCCTATTCCCTTCCCCCTTCCCCCTATCCCCCAGGAATCTTAGCACAGTTCCCCATGATCATGTAAGAATTCATACATGTTGAGTTAATTGTTAGGTTAGCCATTTAACAATCTGTTTCTGCTTATATTCTAGCTTTCACAAATGAGAGAAAACATTTGGCCTTTGAGTCTCTGAGTTTGGGATACTTAACTTAGCAAAATTTTTTTCCATCTCCATTCATTTGGCTGCAAATGCCATAATATAATTTTCTCTAATAGCTCAGTAGTACTCCATTGTATATATGTACCACAGTTTTTGGATCCATTCAAGTGAGGGGCATCTGGGTTGGTTCCATAATTTAGCTATAGTAAATTGAGCTGCTACAAACATTGATGAAGCTGTATCTCTACAGTAAGCCAATTCTAACTCTTTGGGGAAGATACCCAGTAGTGGGATAGCTGGTTCAAAAGGCAGTTCCAGCCCTAATTTCCTGAGGAGTCTCCATACTGCTTTCCAGAGTGGCTGTACCAGTTTACAGTCCCAGCAATGTAACAGTGTTCCTCTTTTCCCACAGCCCCTCTAGCACCTGTCATTCTTTGTATTCTTCATTTTTGCCACTCTGGCCTTGGTGAGGTAAAATCTCAGTGAAGTTTTGATTTGTATTTCTCTTATTGCTAGTGATGTAGAGCATTTTCTCATATGATTATGGGCTTTTTGGACTTCCTCCATTGAGAAGCTTCTTTTTAGTTCCATAGCCCATTTATTAATTGGGTTATTAGTGGTTTTGGTATTTAATTTTTTGAGTTCTTTGTATATTCTATATATTAGCCCTATGTCTGAGGTGTAGCAGACAAAATTTTTCTCCCATTCTGTAGGCTCTCTCTTGAGATTCTTGACTAAGTCCTTAGCTGTGCAAAAGCTTTTTAGTTTAACTGCATCCCATGCGTTTATTCTTGATTTTACCAACTTGTGCCATGGGAGTCCTGTTAAGGAAGGCTGTGCAAACCCCTATGTCATGTAATGTGGATCCTACTTCTTTTTCAAGCAATTGTAGAGTTGCTGGTTTAATATCCAGATCCTTGAACAATTTTGATTTAATTTTTGTGCAGGATGAAAGGTAAGGATCCAATTTCAGTTATCTACATATGGCTGCCCAATTTGAAAAGTTAAGTATTAGATAAATGAACAAAAAACTTTTTTAAAGAAAACTCAAAAATAAAATTAAAAAATATACAACTTATTAATATAGAAATACAGGTATATCTAATTCCACAGAGGTAAACAAATGACTAAAATATCACTCAGGAAGAGATACTGGGTATGAATATGTGTGGAAAGGAATCATTTTATTGTATGAACACTTCTTTACATTTCTTGATTTATAGACAGAGGATTCCATAGGCTCTCTAGTGCTTTTTATTATTGATTGCAAAAATATAAAAGAAATTGGGTGTGAGAGTCTTGGCTATGGGGCCAGGTGAAAAACTTGATATTTTTTCTTTTAATAAGAAATAGATCTTTGAACATAAATGGAAGATTGCACTCACAGTTCCACCTGGTGATCTGACTGAAAATGAAAGCACCAGTAAGATTGGACCAGAGAAGATGTGCTTGTTCTGACATTCAACTGGGCTTTGCATCCTTAAGCTCAGAGTTAATAAAATTGTATTCTAAGTAGTTTTTGAGAGGCCCCAGGCTATAAGATCAGTAAAATAAACTACATGTGATTGAAGTTCCAAGCTGATTTGAATCGATATGTTTGTTTGTTTGTTTGTTTTTAAAGAGAGAGAGAGAGGGCTAGAGGAAGAGAGAGAGAGAAAGAAAGAGATAATCAATTTTACTTATCTTTTCATCTGGTCTTTGTTTTTCTAATACATAATTGTGTCTGTGTGTTTGAACTGAGGTCCTCACACATGCCAGGAAAGCACTCCCTAGAGCAGCTGACCACCACTCTAGCCCTTGTAACAGTAATTTTATATCTCTAATTTATTATGGCCTTTTATGAAAGACAAGACAAATTTTGTGCAGTGAAATAATGTGTATATAGGTAAACATGTGACTAGAATGTCCTTCAGACAGGTACTCTTCTTTCTGCAGACATTAGCTAGGATTTAATGGTAATAGCTATAAGTTCTGCCTGAATTGTCTGTGGTAGATATTTTATGACTTTAATTAGAATTGAAACATTGATGGATTGAGATAAATGTAGAACATTGAATTCAGATCGAATGACTAGTATTGATGGCTGTACACACAAGAAATAAATTTCAAGAAACAGTATGAACACATATTTTCATGACAGAAGAATCAGACATTCATAGAATAGGGAAATCAAGGAGTCATTTATTTAAATCAATGTAAATTAATCCCTTGCCTTTCCACAAGGATATGATGCACAAATTAAGAATGGTAGTGTGGTAAAGGCCATACTTGGAGCTTACTTTTGCCCGAACAATCTTTATTATCTTACATAAACATTGAAACAACAGAAGCAGCTAGAGTTCAGTGCAAGTGGGCTTGTTTTCCTTCTGTCGCTTATTGAAGAAAAGTGTCTTTTTAATTTTCCCTGATGCTATGAATAATAGGAAAGATAATTGGGATGTGTGTTTAGAATAGTATTAACAAGATGATGCCTTTTATCAAAAAATTTTCAGTTATAGGGCATTAAGGTTATCAACTTTTAGGACTTATACTAATAAGCTGTGAAAAGAAGATTTTATATTAGCTTGTGGTAATGAGAACTTCTAGAGAATAAGTGAAATTCTGATGTGAAAGTATTTTCAACTTTTTTAGACTATAGTGGGTGCACCTTACAAATGAGTAAATGGTGTACAAAAACCTGGTGTCTTAAGACTAAGACAGGCTTTAGCTTTTGTACTTAAGTCTACACATGTTAATGGCTTCAGTGACCTAATGGCACAGAATGTGCATTTAGGAAAACACACTTACTGTTTTGTTAACAGTTCATACTTTATTATTTTCTCTTGTGTAAATATAAAATCTTTTTACTGCAATGTTAATCTTGATTAAAATTTAAATAAGTTAAGGTTAGGAAACACAAATTTCAGGTTCTCATATTTCTGTCTCCTGAACACATTTTGCAAACTTTTTAAAATATATGGAAACTCTAATTAATTTTAATAAGTTGAATGGCCATTTAGACATTAAAATTAACCTTAAAAATACTGTAAGAGGTTCATGATGCTTTATTCTCATGAAGATAAGGAGGGAGGCTCTCAAAGGAAGATTAATTACTCACAGCAACAGCATCCAGGCTGTGTACCAGTCCATACTGACTTCTAATATTTCCCTGAAAATAACTGTCCTCATTATAGGTGAAGAAATGGTGTTCCTACTGAAATTCAAGTTTCCTAACATGGTATCCTTTGTGGTACTTCATGAGGGAATGCAGGATGATGGAAAGTGTGCTGGAAAGAGTATGAAGAGGAATGAAAGAATAAGAATTGAAAAAAAGAAGTGGAAATGGAAGAGAACAGGGTTCAGAGATGAGTGACTGATTACATTACGAATAATGTACATCACTTGCTGCTCTGTAGTACTTGATTTTACAGGTCTGGAAATATTATTCCGTTTTTGAACTGTGCTGTTGAGAATCTAACATACATTTTGTTAGTGAAATTAGTTTCACAAGCTTTTAAAAACAAAAAGTAGAATAGACAATGTGAATCTTCAGCACATGTCATAAATATAAATCTTTAATAAAAATATTATTAGTCTATCATTAGTCTATCTCCCAGCAAATCAACTAAAATCAATTGTCAGTTATTTTTGATACAAACTTGTTACTGAACATATTCTCTGAATACTCTCAGGCAATGCTGTTCTCATGAACTTATTACAAAATCTACTAGAAAAACAATTCAGACAGCCAAAATGACTAAAGAAACAACAGGAGAACTGGTAACATTCAATATATGGTAAAAACTCATTGAATATATACATAAAAGGGTTTATTAAAAAGGGTAGATAATACTTCATTAATGGGATGTGTGGTTTAAAAACACAGTATCATTGTCACATATATAAAAATTAATAGAGGGAATAAGCATAACACATAACAAAAAATTAACTCTGTCATAGTATGTGGTATTAGAAATAGTTTATTATTCCAAGAATATTGCATTATAAATTGTGATTAAAAATTAATAATCAGAAAAATTTTATTGTCAATTATCTCTTTTTGTGAATGAACATTCAAGGGAATTTTCTGTGGAAATCTATGTGGAAAAAAGAAGATAAAGAATATTATAAAGGAGGTTAAGTAACCCATATATCTCTCAATTTGAAATCAGATTTATTCCCTAAAATCTTCTCTTATAATGATATATAATAGTGGCAAGGAGCATTCATAGTGCCCTAATTCTGGTTACAAAATATAATTTTCAATAGAGTCTTTCTGGAAAAAATTATTGACCCAGGTCTAGGTAGAATATGTTTAACATAAAAAAGAAATGTCTTGATATTTTAAAGTGAAATATCAAACCATTAAATACAACTGTGGTCAAAATGAGGAGAGAGCAACCAATTTCAGAGTTCCTGCTGGCCAAACATGGACCATCTTGAACCTCAACATTCATAAGAATTTTAATAGTACAGAGTAAACCTGACAATATATATTTAAACCTATGAGATCAGAAGTGTGAATTAGTCACTTTATTTTTTTAAAGAGAGAGGGTGGTTTTCAGTCCTGAAAAAAAAAAAAAAGATAAAAAACAGAGAGAGAGAGGGGACAGTGAGAGAGAGAGAAAAAGAGAATCAATTTTATTTAGTTTTTCATGTGGCCTTCATTGCTCTGACACATCATTGTATCCTTGGTGCTGGGATTTGAACTGGTGTACTTGTGCATGCCAAGCAAGCACCTTAACCAGTGAGCCACTGCTCCAGCCCCTGAATTGGTCACTTTCAAAGATGAGAGAGAACTAATTCTTTGACTCAATATTAAGAAAATTAAAAATACAATTGCACATGCTTACACCTTTGCCATATAAAATAAACCTTATAGAAGTATTAGATTAAAAAAAACTGTGTTATAACAAAACCACAAATAATCCAATCAATAAATGGGCTACAGATCTTAAAAGAAACTTCTCATCAGTGGAAGTCCAGAAAGCCCATAAATATATGAGAAAATGCTCTACATCATTAGCTATAAGGGAAATGCAAATCAAAACTTCAATGAGATACCACCTCACTCCTGTTCGAGTGGCAAAAATGCAAAATTCAAACAACAACAGATGCTGGAGGGGCTGTGGGAAAAGAGGAACACTGTCACATTGCTGGTGGGACTGCAAACTGGTTCATTTACTCTGGAAAGCAGTGTGGAGAATCCTCAAAAAATTAGAGCTGGAACCACCTTACGACCCAGCAATCCCACTCCTGGGTATTTTCCCAAAAGAGTTAGAATCAGCATATTATAGTGATGTGGCTTCATCTGTGGGGCAGCACCTTGTGGGGGATTACATCAGTCTGAGGCCGCACTTTGCGGCTGGCCCCTTGCATGCATGTGATCAGAGCAGCCACCCAGTGCCCTCATGACTGACTCATAGACTCCTTGGATTGCCCATAGGAACTCTCTCCCCTCTTTCCCTCCATCTTCTCCTCCTCTCTCTCTCTGAGGTCTCCTCTCCCTATTGGCCCTGCCACTCTATATTACCTTGTGTACTTCCTCAATAAACAAGCTCCAGCTGCGACTGGTCTCCCTGATGCATCTGATTGTCCTCCTTGGGGAGGGCTGGGAATGGAGGTCAGCCAACCCTTACCTCTCCCGGCTGCCTTGGTTGGGGAGTGCCTCTCTCCTTCTCCCCTGAAGGCCAGGGGGGGACCCGAGGGGGCTAAAAACCCCAACAAGTGGCGCCCGAACAGGGACATTGTGGAAGGAAGCAGTGAATCAAACCCGTGGGCGAGCCGGGCTAATTGAGGTCAAGGCAAGGGTATCCCTGAAAAGATGGGGCAATCTCACTCTAAACATGATGACCCAGTGCTGAAAGCGCTGAGATACATGCTTAAAAGCCGTGGCCTGGAAGTCTCTGATACACAAGCGGAAAGGCCTGGGATACCTTGATTCAGGCAGCCACCTGGCTCTCCGCCTCTAACTTGTTTGATTGGTTCACATGGGATCCGGTCGAACAACTGGTCCAAAAGAGAGAAATTAATTTAGGAGAGGATCCTCCCCTGGAGGTTTATCCTACCCTACCTGCCCTCAAAGCCTGCTTCTCCCCAGGATGGCTTCAGGAGGCCACCCCAAGACAGACTAAGGGATCCTCATCCTCTCTTCCTGCCCCCGCCCCATCTGCAAGGTCGTCCTGTCCATAGCACTGGACGACTTTCACCAAGAAGACTCCAGCCTGTACCCTCCCCACCCTTTAAGGAGATAAATCTGGGAAAAAACTCCCCTGACCCTTTTGATGAGGTCTTCGGGTTCGCCTGACCTCCACCTTATCAGCTGGGTTCCTCTTTGGCACTGCCACCATCTTGTGATGGTGGTGGCAGGAAGGAGATGCCAACGTTGCCATTATCTTACAATCACCCATCAGTCTGAGACCCCGATCTGAGCCCCGGAGGCCACCCCCCTTTGCCACTCTGCCATGCCTTTCTGGTAAATGTTAATCCTGGAGGCAACAGGCCTGCCTCTTGGTACCCTTGGGAGGCTCAAGACCTGAAAGAGCTCAAAAAGGCCATCTAGGAGGAGGGGCCTAACTCCCCCTGGGTGGAGACCATCCTCCAGGGCCTGGCTCATCAGCAATGTACCATCCAAAGCTGGAAACACTTAACCAAAGCTGTTCTTCCAGGACCCCTATACCTCAAATGGTGCACTTTCTTTAACGAGGAATGCCATGCCCAAGCTGATAGAAATCAGACAGCCAACCTGCCAGTGCCCATAACCTACGGGATGCTTTCCGGAACTTCTGACCAGTACTCTACTGGGCACCTACAAGCGGCCCTGCCCACCCCTTATCAGGAACAGGTCCGTGCCCTGGGGTTGTCTGCTTGGCAAAAACTGGAGGAGGAGCCTTTGGAGTCCCCTGTCACTGGTATAACCCAGAAGGCCAATGAGGAACTGGACACTTTCATTGATAGGGTAGAAAGGACCCTGCAAAGGAAGTTCCCGCCTGGGCCTCTGAGAGACCAGTTTAAGATGTTGGTCTGGGAAGGAATGACCACTGACCATAAGCTGGCTTGTGCAGGGATGAAAGATCAATCAATCGGACAATGGATTGTTGCCACCAAGGATGTGGGCACACAAATTCATCAATCCCAGGCCCTTGTTGCTGCCTTACAGGCTCAAACGGCCTCACTCATGGAGGCACTTATATCTGCCTTCCGCATTATGGGCTCCATGCAAAAGGGAACTTGATATGGGTGTGGTCATTTAAAGAAAGAATGCCCCACACATGGGATAGGACAACAGGGCCCACAAGATCGCTCCCCCCAATCCTTCCAAGGAGGCCGTACTCCCCAAGACACCTTGCCCTAGTTGCAAGAAGGGCCTCCATTGGAAAAAGGATTGCAAATCGAGGTTTGATATTAAGGGCAAACCTTTAAACTGAATGAGGGGCATCCTCCAGCCCTGTCACCCAAAGGAGGCTCCCTTCTCTGTCTCCCCCAGGCACATTGGACAGTACCCCATTGTACCAGGGGTCAGATCTAAGATGGACATCTTTATAGTGGGGAAGAAGTTTTGCTGCCTCATTGATACCAGGGCAGATCGTACAGTGTTGAGAAAGGAAGAAATCCCACCCCAATGGAATCTAGTCCCTGGACCTCGACTATTGGGGGTGGGAGGAGGCACTATGTCTGAGGAGACCAAAGATTGGCTCCCTTGGGAAGACGTAGATGGTATCAAAGAGGAGATGCGACCCTTGGTGGCTTCTGGCCTGAATGCTAACTTGCTAGGTCAAGATATATTGGGGGAGGCTGAGGTCTACATCACCAAAGACCATAAAGCCCTCTATGAGGATATATTAGAGAATGAAGAGTACCAACAACAATTCAACCTATCAGGCTGATTTAGCAACTACAGAGGAGATCCCCTATTTGAGGCCACAAGGCAGGGGGCCCCTGCCCTCGCAGGTGGCCACACCCCCAATCCTAAGGGCCACTGTTCCTATCGTGCCTGCCATTCATTGGCTACTGGGCCCCCCCATATGAGTGGAGCAGTGGCCCCTCCCCTCAATCAAACTACAGAAGCTGGAAGAGATAATCTCAGAACAGGTGGAATTAGAACATATTCAGCCTTCCTTTAGTCCATGGAACAGCCCAGTACTTGTAATACAAAAGGCCACAGGAAAATGGAGAATGTTGCAAGATTTGAGAAAGATTAATGAGCACCTGTAGAGGTCTCCCTGTGGGGATCCCCTGGATCCAGGCAATTCCTCAGAATCTGTCGCTCATTGTTATTCATATCAATGATTGTTTCTTCTCTATCCCCTTATACCCCCAAGATTGTGAAAAATTTGCTTTTTCTATCCCATCGCCTAATTTTCAAGGACCAGACCAAAGGTATGAATGGGTTGTCCTACCTCAGGGAATGGCCAATAGCCCTGCCTTCTGCCAATCTTATGTATCACAAATATTGTCCCCTCTTTTGGGGTGCCCTGGAGTCACCCTGTATGTGTACATGGATGACATCATCCTGAGGGTGATTGACCCTACAATTCTTGGTGAGATCTATAAGGAGCTCCAAAACCTCCTTTGGCTTGGGGGGTTACATGTCTCTAGTGATAAAGTACAAATCTTTCCTCCCTTCAAAATTCTGGGTACAGAACTCAAACTGGACTCCGCAAGCCCCTTTAAACCTCAGCTAAAGTTCCAATCCTCATGTACATTGGTGGAGTTACAAAAGCTGCTGGGAGAACTTAACTGGCTTAGGCCCTGGCTCAAAATATCCACTGAAACATTGACCCCCCCCCCCTGTTCGACCTACTGAGATACATACATGACCCCTACTGATACTATTAGTGTAACCCCAGCTCACCGGCTGATATTCCAAAAGATTCAAGATGCATTAAATGATGCTGAGCTGGCTTGTTTCCAACCCAAACACCTACTCCACCTGTGGATCCTCCTTGGGACTCTTTTACTCATGGCAGCTGTCACCCAACTGGGTGAGCCCCTTCAATGGGTGCCTAGCGCTGTGGGAGGAGCCCCTAGAGTTTACTCCCAACTTGATCAGCTGGCTGACCTTGTGGTAAAAGGTAGGGAGACTACACAAAACAGGCAAGACCCTGGTGCCTTGGTCATCACCTACCGGTTATCAGACTTCGATTGGGTCAAAAGAAATCACAATCGGGTAGCTTGTGTCCTTGAAGGTCTCTTGCCATTATGGGACCTCACGATGGGTTACCTCTTTCTCTGAACTCCAATGGACCCCTCCCATGCTTTTCTCAACTAAACCTCTTGCAGGAGCCACCAATGTATTCACCGATGGAGGAAAGGAGGGATCTGTTGCAATGATTTACCCCACTCCTGCAAACCAAGATAAAAATCAAATCTTATATTACTTTGAACCAATCGCAGGATCTGCTCAATTCAAGGAACTATATGGTGTAGCTCTGACCTTAACCCATGTACAAGACCCCTTCAATTTGTTTTCTGATAGCCTACTTCCATCCTTGTCTCTAGAATACATAAAATTAGATACAAACCCCATTACCCCTTTGATGATCCAGGTCTGATCATTATTACAGGAGCGGACCAAACCCATCTTCCTACAACACCTCAGGGGACATCAAGGACTGCCCGGATTATTAGCCCTAGGCAGTCAGAGCTGATCGCTTGGCTACCAATGGGACCATGATGGCCATTATCCCTTCCCAGGGTGATTTCTAGTTGGCTCAAGGGCTCCATGAGCTCACCCACATAAACTGGAGACAGCTACGTCAGAGATTTCCTCTAGTACCCATTAATGACCTTAAAAAAAAAAAATCATGCAAGTCATGTATGCTCTTCTTACAAGTTCCTCCGCTCCAATCTCCAGGGGTAAACCCCAGAGGCCTTAAACCCAATGCCCTTTGGCAAACAGATGTCACTCATCACACTCCCTTTGAACGATTAAAATACATATTTATATCCATAGACACCTTTTCCCATGCATGTTGGGCTACAGCACATGCAGGTGAAAACAGTAAACATGCAAGAGATCATTTTTTACAATGCTTTGCAATTCTAAGATTACCAACCCAGATCAAGACAGACAATGGCCCCTGCTTTATAAGTAGAGTAACCCAAAAGTTCTTCCAGCAGTGGAATGTTAAACACACCACAGGAATACCCTACAATCCAAAAGGCCAAGCTATTATTGAAAGACATAATAAAACCTTAAAAATAAAACAAAAAGGGGGAAACACTCCCCATGAACAGCTGCAAATAGCTATGCTTACATTAAATATTTTAAATACTTACATTAAATATTTTAAATTTTTCCAAAGACCAACCCCTCACAGGTTTTCAGAGGCACTGGTCGGAACACGCGCCCTATGTCAGGTTGGAGGTCCAATGGAAGGACCCTCTCACCAGGACATGGCGGGGCCCTGACCCCCTCCTTACTATGGGCAGAGGGTTTGGATGTGTGTTCCCTACTGGGAAACCAACCCCAATCTGGGTGCCAGGAAGAGATTTAAAGCATTGTCCAAATTCACCACCTGTCCCAAGAGAGCCCTCTCTTGAGGAAAGAATTTCCCCCATCTCTCCCTTATAGGAATGAAACGACCCTCCCCGGACCCCTAATTATTGCCCTCCTACTTTTCATTGTGGGTGTTGCTGTCTCTGCTGGCCTGGCCATACTAAACCCTTTGACAGCTCACAATGACACCTCGTCACCTTGACGTGATACTTCCCCTTCTGATCAGTGCTCTATCACTCACACAATCTTCTGGCTACCCTGGTTGCCAGCAACTTTGCACTGGTTCTGGCGGTCACTTTGAAGCTCAAACTTATGTCCACACAGCCTGCTATGAGCAACATAAGGTCACAGTGTGCACCTGTTCAGGTAAGGAGTATTGGGTGGGAGAAAGCATAATACCTAAGGCTGGTTTCACTTGCCCTTGGAAGAAGGAAACATGGTACAGGTAAAGAGCCAATATCAAAGAAAAAAAATATTGCTGGACCAAATTAGCTCAGGATTGCCAGTCTGATGGAGGGTGGGTACAAGACAGTGCAAAGGAACAATTGGTCCACGAAGCTAAACAGGAATTAATTAGTTTACAAAACCCTCCCACTTACAGGCCCATATTACTCCCCGAACCTCAAGGCCCTTTCCACCTAGACCCTGAAGCTCAGGATATATTAGAGTCGGCCCATTGACTCATTAATGAAACCAACCCCCTCTTGGCAAGGGACTGCTGGTTGTGCCTTAAAACGGAAACTTTGAGAGCCTTAGCTTTTCCAATCAACTGGAATATAAGGCTCTTGTTCTCTACCAAGTGCCCATATCTCCCCTCTAGGTGAAGGGTGACTCTGTCCAGTTTTAACTTCACCTGCCTAATAAAAAATGACACCCTGCCCATAGGCGACTGTTGGGGTGTAGCCTTCACCCCTATTTCAACAGCTGCCCTAGGGCAATCTTGTTACTATTTCCATAAGTTCCTTCAGGAAGGGCTGCTAGGTCCTGCTTTGTTATGCAGAGTTAGAGTGGGTTGGAATGTGCTGCTACCTAGTTGTTTGTACTCAAAATCTGCATAACCCCTGGCAACTCCCTTAAAAGGATTATTGATTCCTTGGCTGTCTCCCCTCCTCCATATATAAAAACCTGTGTGCCTTGATAATAAACGGATTCTGAGCTGCCATCAGCTGCGTGTGGTTGCCTCGTTTCCCTGGCTGGGAGGGAAGGGGTCCCCGGACAAGGGGGGACCTGGGTTCCAGCCGTCGGCACTCACCCTCCTCCTGATCGGCTCCCGGGGGGCAATCCAGCCCACCACAGTCGACCTTAACCATTCCTGGTGTGCCCAAAACCTAAGCCTTAGTAATTCTAGGCAGTTGATCTGCCCCCCAAATGGCACCGTCTTCATTTGTGGAGATATCACCTATGCTGCTCTGCTGGCAACTGGTCTGGCACTTGTACTGTTGCCCTCATTCTTCCTGATGTTGGGGTATTCCCCAATAATTGATCTTCACCTACCCCGATGGTGGACCATACAGTTGTCAGACATCCACGAGCCCTCTCGGCCCTCCCCATGCTCTTGACACTGGGAGTGGCTACAGGGGTAGGAACAGGTCTCGGGGTCCTTGGTCACTCCATCTCTGCCTATAATAAGCTTTCTGTGCAAATGTTTGAAGACATGCATCAAGCTGCTAATACTATTATGGACTTACAGGCTCAATTAGATTCCTTGGCTGCGGTGGTTCAAAACCGATGTGGCCTAGACCTCTTAACTGCCAGGGAAGGGGGGATCTGTTTGTTCTTGCAGGAGGAGTGCTGTTTCTATGCCAATCGTTCTGGCATCATCCATGATAAGATCAAAAGGCTGCAAGAAGACCTCGAGAAACGCTGCAACAAGATTCAGTCCAACTTCCTCTGGACTGGGCTAAATGGATGGCTTCCCTACCTCCTTCCTTTCATGGGCCCCCTAATTATTATCCTCCTTGCCCTGACCTTCAGCCTTGTGTGTTTAATGTGCTCCTCTGCTTTATACAAAATAGGGCCAAAGCGGTCCAAATGATGGTAGTTCGACAACAGTATATGGCTCTACAAAACCCTGATTGGGACGAGCCCTGCTATGATCAATTATGATGTGCCGTACCCACAAGGAGGTTTGTCCCTCTCCTCCCTCCCCAGGGCTAGCCTGCTCTTACAGGTAAAAATGCCTGAAGTGCTAGGGTGGTAGTCAATGACGGGTAAGACCCCCAAGGTGGGGGCAACCTAAGACAGGTACACCCTCAAGTACGACATATACCTGTCAATAAAACAAAAAGGGGAAAATGTGGGGCAACACCTCATGGGGATTACATCAGTCTGAGGCGGCAATTTGCGGCCGGCCCCTTGCATGAACATGATCAGAGCAGCCATCTGCAGCCCTCATCACCAACCCATAGACCAATTATGAGCCTCTCCTTATATAGTTGGATTGCCCACATGAACTCTCTCCTCTCTCTCTCTCTCTCTGAAGTCTCCTCTCCCTATTGACCCTGCCACTCTATATTACCTGTGTACTTCCTCAATAAGCGAGCTCCAGCTGTAACTGGTCTCCCTGACATGTCTGTTTATCCCCCTCGGGGAGGACTGGGAATGGGCGGTCAGCTGACCCTTACCTCTCCGGGCCGCCTTGGTTGAGGCGTGCCTCTCTCCTTCTCCCCTGCAGGTCAGGGGGGATGTGAGGAGGCTAAAAACCCCATTCATCAATGTTTATAGCATCTCAATTTACTATAGCTAGACTATGGAACCAACCCGGATGCCCCTCACTCCAAGAGTGGATACAAAAACTTTGGTACATATATACAATGGAATACTGCTCAGCCATTAGAGATGACAGTATTATGGCTTTTGAAATCAAATGGATGGAGATGGAAAGAATTATGCTAAGTGAAGTATCCCAATCTCAGAGACTCAAGGGCCAAATTGTTTCTCTCATCTGTGGAAGCTAGAATACATGAGGAAGCAGTATGTTAGACAGCTAAGCTAATAATAACTTCAAATTGTATGATTCTTAACACAATAGGGGGATTACTGCCTAGGATACTTGGAGGCATAGGGTGGGGAACAGGGTGGGGGAAGGGCCTAGAATGAATATCTAGGAGACTGGAGGGTGGGAATATGGGGGAATCATCTCAGAAGGAAATCTCTGACCTCCACGAGATATCCATTTAACTCAGGGATTATTTTTGGGGAAAGAGCAACATGGGTAACCCAAGCTGGGCATCCATGCCATGGTATTAACCTTGGATAACTAAGTATATATACATTGGTTTTTGAATGTTTGATAATGATTCCCCCTCAATTGTAAATCCATATTCATCTAATAAATGAAAAAAAAAACTGTGTTATAAACATATTCTATCAAACCAATGAAAATAAAATGATATAAATAGAATGCAACTATTTTAGATCTACCCCTGAGAATGAGTTAGCAAGTTTTAAGCACCACTTACAGCTCTCAAAATAAAAGAAAACACACAGTACAAATGCATCTTAATGAATAAACATGTAAGCACTTAAGAGTCTTACAACCCAAGTTCTGTCAGGCTGCCAAATGCATAGAATAGAGAAACACATATAACTGCCCTATGAAAATGCAATCACTAAAACCCACACTTCACCTGTTTCATACCAAGAACCCCAAAACTCATGAGTTGGATTCATGTTTTTCTTTTTTGTTCCATGATTTTATTTGTTTATGTTAATAATTCTTAGTTTACCGTAGCATAATTATAGTTTTTAATGTTGGGTGGGTTAAGTCCCTCTTTTATTTTTTTCAGAATTTTTATTTTTATTATTATTGTTTTGGTACCCAGAAATGAACCCAGGGGTGCTTAACCACTGAGTCACATCCCCAGTCTTATTTTGAGGCAGGGTCTCCTAAGTTGCCGAGGCTAGCTTTGAAGTTGCAATCTTTCTACCTCATGCTAAGTCCCTGAGATAAGAGACGTATGCCACCATACTCCTGGCAGTACAATCATCTTGCTGTATTCTCACTCTATGCATTCTTGTGAGTTTTGGATTCTCTTGTCAAGTAGTTTGTAGACAAGATGAATTTTGGTTGGAATTTCATTGAATTTTTGTTTAAGTCATAGTTCATCATTCCATAAATTAATAAAAGTTTACCCTTTTTATTGATTCCTTCATCACATTGATTAAAAATGTAAAAATATTGATAATCCTTTTGCTTATTTTGTTAGATCTAAATTTTCCTAATTTGGTGGTTCAAATTAAATAATATTAATTTAATAATTTATTGTATCTTTTGCCTAGGAACTCTATAATGTTGGAGCATTAGCATATATCAACAATCTGGTCAAACTTTTTATTAATTCTGATATTTGTTCCTCATTCTCTTTAATATTTAGTTCATCTTTTCTAATCCTCCTGCTTCCTCCTTTTTCTTCCTTCCTCCTTTTTTCTTCCTTCTGCCAATTTTATTTCTTTCTTATTAAACTTTTAATGCAGCAAACTACACAATTTGTGCTTGTGTTTGTGTGGGAGAGTAGTAGTAGACTTGCTGAAAATGTATAAGGGTTACATATCAGCACAAAACAGAATATGGCTTGCAAATTTTTATAAATTCTGATTTACATTGGCTGGAACACCTTTCTTTCATTTTGACCAAATAAAAACTTCTCTTATCTCCCTACTATTTGTGGGCACTTAGTCTTATTCAGGTTTTTACTAGATTTTTTTTCAATAATAACAATCATCTCCTACTAGAATCTTTCCTGTTTGATCAGTTTGAGTAAATTTGAACATATTACTAATTCAGTTTGCTCACATTTTCTTCAGAATTTTGATCACAAGAGAAAATGGCCTATAACTTTTCCCTTTATTTCTGTATTTGCAATTACTTCTTTTTGCATCAAAGTGTCATGGCCCTAAGAAATAAATTTATTTGACGATAAATCATAATAAACAATGAGTTATCTATTCTTTATCCATTTTTGGAGAATATCTTATTTCAGAGTGATTAGTTTTTCTTGAGTTTTTGGTATAAATTGCCTTTGAAATCATCTTTGTTTTATGTGTTTTCTTTTCTGTGAGTGGACTTAACCTCCTCAGAGCCAGCACTAGTCTATTTTTGTGTATTCCAAGGAAGTGTAAAAGAAGAGAATAATTCCAGGTTCTAACTTTCTATTTCTACCCATGCATTACCATACCAATAGTCGATCACATGAAACCAGATTATATTGTCCACCTTTGCCTCCAAGTAGGTAACCTGTTCTCCACCTTTATTTGCCAGAGAACAACTTCTCCTTGTCAATTCTTCAAACTTGTATATGTGCAGGAATTTGCTGACCAATCATAGAACAATGGATAAACAGAAAAGATGTGGCAGCAATCCCTCCTACACACACACCCAGCACGAAGAGTTCTCCTGGAACAAAAGATAAAATACTTGATGTCATCTGTGCATGCGCACTTGCTATGCATGTGTGTTCAGTCTGTAGGTGCGAATGTGCAATGTGCATGTGGACTCAACTCAACAAGCACTTTCAAGTGTTTTATGGGTGAGTATGCACAACTCTTTTGCAAATCTGTAAGGGGATACTTAATAGGAATGCTTATTTATGCTAGCATACAAGGTAGACCAAAAGGCTAGCATGTAGAGAGAAACGGGCAGAAGTTATATAAAGCAACCCAAGCAGCCTCCCAGGCTTAGCCTTTGGATACAATTCTCCTAGACCCTGGAGGCACAAATAAAACCTGTTTCCTGATTGAAAGCCTTGGTGTCTCTGTGTCTGCGTGAGAATCCCACAACAAAGGCTCATTGAGGAATTTGGCTTAGGTCAGTGTTTATGCAGCTGGGGTATTGGGGAGTCTGGAGTAAAGATTTGTTTTAGAAGGAAGCAAAATTGCCTCCATGTGACATCAGTTCAGTGGGTTCTTGTGCTCTTGATGAAAAGAATCAGTTAATGCCACAACTAAAACAGACAAGAATCTTTATTCTTATGTTTTATCCCAAGAGAGGCATCATGAGGAGACAGAAATCCTTCTGCTCAAAGGAAAATGTTATACAGTTTTTGTATCATTTACAGTGGAGGTAGGGGTCCATTCTCTTGATGTCATCACTTGTAAAGGTGTAGATTTAGTGCTGCCTGTGCTCTTCCTCATGCCTCTTCATATGATGACTGTTGAATATCTTGAGTCTCCACCACAGTATGTGTCTTATTAAGCTGCCTTAGTGTTTATTCTATTCATGAATTGGTCTCTGATCTTCTGGAATTTGCCTTTTGTCACCTGGAAATTCACCAAATTTTTATTTTCAGGGTAGAGCAGACTGTTGTCCTGTCTTAGTGGGTTGATTTTAGTGATCTTGTCTTGTCTGGCTCTGGATTTTTGGTATTTCTGCTGACTGCATGGTCTCAAAGGGTTGAGCTGGCTTCTCAACCTCTTATCTCCTGGTGTGTTATGTTAATTTTATAGCCGTGAATACAGCACCATTTTAACTCCTAATTTTCTGTCACATTCTTGACCCCATAACACTGAGAGCCACATTACCTGTCTCTTTCACACCTGAGGGATTTATCTTCTTTAATCTTAGGAGTCCTGTTTCCCATAAAGAAGTGTCCCTGACTGTGTGATAAGTAGTCATGCCCCTTGCACACCTTCCTCTTTTCTTACCTGTGGGTAAAAAGAGAAGGCCAATACATAGGATCGCATATTGCGGATTCTACAATATCACTGGGGTATAAGCATGGGGTTCGGAAAAAGAGTCCCCCAATTTTTTTTCAGGGCTGAGGACCGAACTTGGGGCCTTGTGCATGCTAGGCAAGAGCTCTGCAACTGAGCTAAATCCCCAAACCCCAAAATATTAATTTGAAGAAATAATGAAAAATGTAAATACAAGGACTGGTGTATACAAGCCAAAGGGTGTTTTTAGGTAATGGCGAACACATTAAATGCTGTAAGTAGATCTAACAAAATTAGCAAACAAGACTATACATTTCCTTTAATAGCATGAATTAAAAGCACCTTCATTGACACTGTTGTAGCACATTATAAAATATTTCACTTATTTTTATAATTATAGTACCTTTCAGCCATAGCAAATATTCTAAACCTCTTGATATTTAGTTGTATCTCCATTCAACCATATAAATCAATGGTTCCTCTCCATGAGCCTTGGAATACTGAATTCTCTATTCTTTGAAGAAATGTCAATATTTTCATTTTAGTCCATATACTTTATCATGAATTCTTCTCTTGCCATCACTTGCCTAACACTAGGCTTGGCCCTTTATTCCACAGTAAATACTTATTGAATTAGTGCCATAGAATAAGGGAGTTTGTCTATTGTCAAGTTGATTGCTCTACCATTGCAAAGCAGTCATTTTTCCCCTTAACCTTGAAAAAATGTCTCGGTTGATGTATTATCCTTCAGGCTTAGGCATGGGTGAGCCAATTTATTGCAAATAGAAGCCTCCAGAAAGTCAAATTCTATGCTGCCTGAAGAAACAAGCATATTGAGATAATTGAAAACAATTTCAAAAACAACTACTTGAAGTAAATCCTACCACTTCAGTGGCTGCAAATTGAGAAAGAAATCTAAGTTTACTTGTGGCAAAAAGGAAGCAAATGGAATAATGAATGCAGCAATTTTCTTTGTTGTCACTATATTTCTAACAAGAAAATGCAACAGTATTAACTGCCCCTTTCAATCACTTTTGGCAACAATTTAAAATATTTCTCCAAATCTAAGAACAGAAGGGTTAATTTCCACAGTTCATGATGATAATCTTTTTTTTTTTTTAAGAAAGAGGGAGATGAGAGGAAGAGAGAAAGACATAATCAATTTTATTTAGTTTTTCATGTGACTTTTGTTGCTCAAATGCTTCATTGTGTATGTGGTTCTGGGGTTTGAACTCATCCTAGCGCATGCTGGGCAAGTGCCTTAACCGCTGAGCCAACACTCCAGCCCCTTGTGATGATATTCTTATTGTATTCAGCTTGCTATATAATGTGTTACTCTCTTTTCCTTTCCTTTTATCCATTAGCAGAGAATAATATATCTCATAGTGTTAAAAAAGAGCAAAAAGATATGCTCCTAACTTCTTTTACTATAGTCTTCTCTTTTCAGATTAAGTCATGTTTAATTAAGTAGTATCTCTCTAATTATGAATTTACTGTAGAGAGCTTTGGAAAGCAGAAAGAACAAACTCTAAAGAACCATTGCAATTTTATATTTTTTTTTATCTCTTTACCAGAGCCACGTGTCCTTTGGATTTCAGTAGTCGTTTAGTTTGTAATGCTTGCACAAAACTCTTTGGGCGGGAAAAATGCTTGTGAACAGCAATGGACTTGAACTCCTCCTTTCTGTACAGGTGAAGCCTTGAGCTTGATTTCAGTAATCACTTAGCAATTGACTCTACATCCAAAGATTTGCAACCCTGCATCTGAAACTTCTAAGTACACTGAAATATTGTCAACTCTGAAATTCCCAGTTTTGATTTCTTATTCTAATTCCTCCATTCTACTCCCTTTTCATTTCACTTCACATAGTCAGCAAATAGAAATCAATATTATGGTTTCTTCAGTGCTCTTAATTGCTTTTAAAAAGAAAAGTTGGTTTTGTGTCATAATAATATTGGAGATTTTTCACTGTAACATGAAAGAACATTTTAGGGAAATTTGTTTTTAATCAAAAGAAATGTATTTAATCTTCATACCTATAATTCTTTAAATTTCTTGAGACCAAGCTACTTAAAAACAATTTTCTCCTGATAAGTGAATTTTTCTGAAGAAGCATTGTCCTTAGAAACAAACAGGGTAAGTGGGTGAGCTTGCATTATTTGTGCTACTATCATAAAACAACTGCCTAAGAAGCTAAATAATCACCTGAGCTGTCTTTTGAGGATACTCCATCAAGTATTTTCAAATATATCATCCTACAGATGCATTATTCCAAAAAGCTTGATAATGCAGTACAGATAGTTAATGAGACCAGGGGAGAGACGAATCAATGTCAGATTCCCATTGTCCTGGAAAAAAACATTCTGTGGAAGAGCAGAAGGGTGCTGAGATTAGAGCAATCAGCATCACAGAATATAATTCTGCACCAAACTACACTCTTTTTCTGCCAAAGAGATAGTACGACTAACAAATGCACACACTATGAAATCCTTGATAAATTATGGTATGAAGTAACTGGGCTTCAGTAATGAGCCACACTAATTTGATAGCAAGATGTGCTTACAAGGTATGTTTTAGTAGCTTCATTTCAGTTGGAATCAACAAATATTGATTAGTGTCTACTACAGGTTAGACATTTTGTGTTTTTACATAAAAGCATGGAAATAGTGGTGTGCTTCTAGGTATCTCTAAAACATACAAGTGGAAATGCATGTGTGACAGTTGGAAATACGAGTCTAGAGTCCAGGATTTAAGTAAAGGACTTATCATGGTTGATATACAATTAGAAGCTAAGGCTCCAAATTGAATAATTGCAAGCAGGTCAGGTATACAGAGCAAAATGACCAGGTTTGGAGACTTTTATATGGCTTCATTTAAGAATATCTTTAACCTTTTTCACTAACCCAATTAATCTGGAAAATAAAAGTACACACTTCACTCAGTTATAAGAGTTAGAACTAGAGCAGTGATTTTCTAAGATGTGTGGATTTGTTCATGGATAGGATGCGCTTCTTCTCTGTGGAGCAGGATGTCTGCATGTTACACAGAGAGAATCCTGCCTGGTGTTCCATTATATAACCCCTAATTATGTGGATATAGATTTTCCCAATAAAGAATTACTGAAGACCACAAATTTTAGAAGTTTATTTTACTTTGTGGTGACTGTAACTAGAAATATACCATATAACTGAAAGTTACTAAGAAAGTAGATTTTAGGTTTTCCCACCACAATTAAATATTTGGGGTAATGCTAAGTTAATTAACTTAATTTAGTCATTTTACAATGTGTATATATGTGTGTGTATATATATATATACATATTTCAAAGCATGATATAATATACCATATATAACTCTATAAATATGCCTTTTGTCAATTTAAAAAGAGTATAATAAAGGGAAAAATACTAAAAATATTAAGATTAAATCTAAAAAATATCATTGAAAATTAATATAAGGACATTAAAAGAATAAGAGAATGCAAACATAAAAGAATCTGGTGAGGTAATAAATGCCTACAATCTTTCTTTGGGAACAGAATGCACCAAGGGATTAGGAAATGAATTGCTTTTTCCAACATGCTTAGCTATAAGAATTTTAAAAAATAAAGATATACTTGCAGTTTAGCTCTATAGTAGGTGATTAGTAAGATAAATTATACATATACATATATAATTAACAAAAATCTTGTGGTGATAATTTATTTGATAATATTAAAATATTTATAACATTTCTAAAACAGTAAAAAAGTCAAATTATAATTGTTTCACGTACATGAACAATGTAGTGATTTGAGTGGATAATATTTAGAATCACATGCCAAATTCGTAGCCTAGCTCCACTTCTTGTTAATAATGGGTCATTAGGTAAATTATTTCATATCTTTGATTGTTTCTTCACTTTGTAGATGGAATTAAAATGGTACCTACCTCATAGGGGAGCTGATAGTATTAACTCATAAAGTATAATTTAATATGTTAGCTATTATTGTTATTTTGTAAAATAAATTATAAATTGATGCAGAGATACAAAAGAATATGAGAAATGATTATTTATGATTGGTTACAATTATGATGGATTTTAAGCTTTTGATTTTAATATTATAAAAATCACTTCACAGAAAAAAATGTAAAATTTGGAGGAAATCAAAGTTATCCAGTTGTGCCAGGGAAGATGTCAGTTTTTTCTTTATGATTTAAACTTTTCATGAATTTATGGAGAGGAAAATATAATTCCTATGAGCTAAAACATGAAGTAGAGGTTTAGAACTAGCAGTGATGAGTATATTGAGACAGGATGACTTGCTGAACACTTTGAAAGAATATAATCATGATAAAAATAGTTGTTGTAAGATTGCAAGTTTTCATTTTTTTATTCAGAAACAATCTATATGCAAATTACTTGCTCTCAAACTTTCGTGCATATCAGAAGTCCTTGTGAGGATTTTTTAATATATATATATATATCTGGAACTCCTTACTCTTTCTTTTGATTCTGTAGATGTGGTCTTCTATATGAAAAAGTTAAGAAAGGAAAAAAAACACAATTTCATATGTAATACTAATGCCCACCAAAGCTTGAGAACATCTGTTCCACGTAATAGTTACTGAAAATACATGGAGTAATGTATTTCTAAAGTTTGTTATAGATGGAACTGCCTTTATTTTATATACCAAAGTATACTCTATAAACAGCAAAAGAATGAAAGAAACAATTTATACCAGAACAAAACCAAATCAAATCAGATGAAAAACTGCTTTAAAGTAGTGAAATGAAGGGGCACAAAGAGGTAGTGCCACTGAAGAACTTTGGCCACACTGTAAACATGTGAAGACTTATATAGGAATGGAGGAGAAATTCTCCAAGATGCTATTTGTCAAGGACACTACAATAATAACTTAATGTAGGTTAATAAGACAATCACAGACTAAAATTCTGGGGGAGGGGGAATTATTTCTTTCAAGTAAAACTTGGAATCATCTTTGGGAATCAAATCTTTGCTTCTATTTTTTCTTTTTTCATGAATCCCATCTACAGTGGATGAGTAAGTCAGGAAAAGATTGTATTTCAGTAGAGCAGAATATTCAAGCAGCAGGTCCTGATTAAGCCTGTGAATGGAGATCTGCTGCTGACAGTCTTCTATGAAAAGAAGTAGAACACAAGTTGTCAACATCTACTGGGTCAATTTATCTTTTTTAAAACACAAAAGAACAAAAACGTTATGAAGTCAATGAAAATATTTCAGCATAAAGGAAAGATATATAACACTGAAGATTCAGAAGAAGAATTATAGTTCTAAAAATGATATTCCACAGTAACCAGAACAAATATTTAAGATACTACTTTCTAAATTGGACAAGAAGAAGGAGGAGGAGAAAATAGACTGGTATAATTATAAAGTTAATAATATTTCCAAGAAAAGAGCTACGCAAGGCAGTGAAGGATGTTCAGAAAAGTGAAACAAAAATTCAACATCAAAATCAAAGAGCTCCAAAGAATGAAATTAATATGAGTGAAACTCAGATTTTAGAACATGTTCATTAGTAGATAATTACAAGGAGGATAAATTGGAAGAAAATATGGACCCTCTGGAGGGCTGTGAATTACTTTATTTTCTGGATTAAAGGAATCAGAACAAATAAAAACAAAAGCAATTTCATAAATGCAATTGAATTAAATTTCCTTTTGTTTAGACAAAGCTCTAAAAATTGTGGTAAAGACCCAGATGAAATGCCGAGAAATAATCCATAGTGTCAAAGAATGTCTGTGTATAATAAGTTAAATTATTAAACCATGCAATTTTATAAATGGTATTGCTGCACTTGACTACTTTTAGTGGAAAAAATATACTGAATATTGGGTGACTGGAGTCAATAGGCTATTTTCAGACCATACTCTGCTACTGTTAAACTCTGTGACATTGGGAAATTCCTGGTCTTCATCTGATCCTTGGTTGTCTCAGAGGTAAAAAGTGAACTAATGACAAATGTCACACAAAATGAGATGAAGATAATGAAATGCTTTTTCCCAGTGGCTAGCATGATCACATGAACGATGGATTCATGGAAATCGTTACTATTTTAACACTATGGAGGGTCTAGCCACGTGCTCTGTTTTAAAAGATATGAAGAGAGAAACCCACCTTCAGAAGAAAATAAAGTTGAATGAAGCATTTCCTAGACTATATTTACATTCATCAGGATGGATCCTGGAGATCTTGAGGAAGAAGTTTCTAAAAGAAAATGATCAAACATAAGAAACACAAAGTGAACTGACTTTGCTGGGAAGAGACAACTTCTTTAGAGTGCTGGAGAGCAAATCCAAATTAAAGTCATTTATTCATAGAATGGAAGAAAAGGAAGGGAAGGTAGGTAACAAATACAGATAATGATTCCAAAAAACATGACCATAAAGGGAAATGAATATTAGATAAAAGAGGGTACAGAGTCAAGGAAAAATTAAAGAGACATGTTTTAAACTAACATGTGAATTGAAGAGAAAGATATTCTCAGATATCATAAAATTATTTGAGTATAAATTTTTATAGAAAAATTGATAAATGGGAAAGTTTGGTTTAAAAGGAATAGAATATCTTCTTATACTTTGTAACTGAAATGAAAACTCTTTTTATTTATATGTTTTCAGGTGCTTTGGGAGATCAAACAGTTGCTTTGAAATGTTCCTCTTTTGAGATCCTGGAAGTACATTTTTTCTCATGTCACATCTTTATACGCTTTTCAAGCTGCGGTTGATATGTGGATGAGGCTTTGCAAGAGTAAGCAGTGCTTGTCTAACCCAGCACTTAAGAAACAGTTTTTGCTAAACAATTTATACATCTAAATTATTATGTTGGGAGCATTACCAGAAACTATTTCTTTTCCTTCCCTCCCCCCTTTTTTTTCTAGTTTTCCACTTGTAGTCTACAGGAAAGCAGAGCTACCTAAGGCAACAAATTGGGCATTTTCATCAGGAGGTAAAACAAGAATCGCTTTCTACATCTTTTAATCTTTACTGAAAAGGATATATTATTTTCTAACTTGAGGAAAATAATATCCGAACCACAGGAAATATGTTTTTCAACATCCATTTCATATCATTTTCATTCAAGGATCAGCAAATTTCTATTAATAAGTAGTAAAACATGTGCATCCAGGATGATCACAACTATATGAAGAGAGAGAAGATTCAAAATAAAAATTCTAAGGAGAAAACACAAGGAGATTACCAATGCTTATTTCTGGGAGGTGGTAACAGAGATTGAGTTTCTTTTCTTTTTGTTCTTTCTTTTCTGTTTTGTTGCTTTTTCTCTATTTCATGCTTTTCTAAGTTCATAGCATTATAATATAAAATTTTATTTTCTAGACAGGGTTTCAGGTTGAAAAATGAAAGAGATTACAATGTTATATAACAAATGAAATCTTCAGGAATTGTTTGTAAAATTTACTATTTTTTATACTCTCTGTGCCCTCTTATCTTTCCCGCTCTTGTTGTTCCCATTTTTTGGTTTATTTAGTAAAACCTGAAGTCTCTAAGGATGAACTTTGCCTGTTTTCCATGGAAGAGTAAAGTGATTTCCTGACTTGGACTTTTCTTTGTATGCTCTCTTTCCATATGTCAGAGATGAAGGAGACACAAATCAAAAGATTTAGCATAGCATGGATTCTCCTGAGATTCAGAGAAAAAGAAAATTACGTCTTTCTTTATTTCTGACTTTTTTTTTTTGAGATTGGTTATTTTTGTGGCCCTGCCATAGATATCAGTAAATAAGGGAATGGTTATGTTAGCTAGGTATTAGTTGTTTCTCTGACTAATTTTTAAAAAATTAAAGATATTTTGTTGTATTTTTAAGAATTTTTCCATGCAATCAAGATTTATAAAATACAATTCAGTAGTCTTTATATTACCATTTTCCAATCAGAGTCCTTAGATAAATTATTTAATTACTACACAACCAAAGGATTTTATTTTGTTTGTTTGCAGTGCTGGGGATAGAAGCCAGAACCTTGTACATGCTAGGCAAGTCCTTTAACACTAAGATACACTCCCAGCCAAATAACCCAAATGTGAACATGTTCTGCAGTGCAAACCCGTAGTTTTGATGCATGCAGGACCTGTTAAGGGAGGTGACTGACATATTTATGAAATGGCTTTTTTACTGTGATCGCTTGTATACCATTCCCTAGGTCTCTTCTGTTTTTGTACTCACTTTCACTCGGAGGATGGTAATGGCCAGAGCAGGTTTACAGTAGCTTCTTTTATGTATCCTGTGGAAAACTTAAGTCATGGTTATTTTGCTAGTTTCCATAGCTTTTGAGCTTTAAGAGTTACAATTGAAGGACCGCTTTTATTGCCAGTATATCCACATGCACTTAGAATTTCAGGATCACAGCACATATATTAAGAGCCCCATTTTCTACACTGTCGAAGTTCTGTTCCTCTAGTAGTAGATGTTTTTAGTCCTCATAGAAGATTGCCACTGCACTTTCCAAAGACCTCAAAACTTGCTGGTAAAGCTTCTATTAGTTTTCCTCTGTACTGATCTACATTGATTGCAAGAAATATAGAAAATATCAACCCATTCCCCTGAGTTATGGTTCCTTCCTTTTCTCAAACTTCCCTTGTCTGTCTTCCAAATGCCTTTGAGATTTTTAATAACTGAAAAATGTCAAGGAAAAACATGCTTTGTGTTAAGTTTTGAATGGAGTGTCCATTTTAACTAGCACTGTCCTAAGCCTCATAAAAAGCTTTTTGAGCAAATTTTTCAGAGTTTAATGACCCTTCGTCCTTGCTTACCCTCAGTTGGTCTCCAACTTCAATACATAAACATATTGTTCTTCAGAGCTTAGAAAACTTTTAAGAATTTAATAAGTAGTTTTCAGGCTCTGTGCTCACAGAAATGGTTGCTCTAATGATTGCCACTTAGCAGCCCTTCGTTCACATCTTGGCTTCCATCCAAAACACAGTAGCATCCTAAATAGAATTTCAATATTGATGACTCTGTCCATAAGAAATCTAGAAAGTAATTTTCTCCAAGGATTCATCCTTATGATGAAAACACTCATCAAATTGTCTCTAAAGGGTTACTGCCTATGAGGAGGATGTTTCCCTACCACACTCTCCAGGCCAGCTATGGCTTATCTTTTCTCTTAAGCAATGAAATTGTCTTTAGCTGACTTGAATATCAGTTTCCAGTATCTTTCTTCTCAACAGTTTTTGGGAAATGATTTTTAGTTAGCAAAATAACACATTCCACATAAAATCACACAAGATAAAATACTTTTGGGCTAATCTTGGACCAGAAGCTTGGAAAAGAGGGAATTCTGTTGATATTCTATTTTAATTTTTGCCCTTCCAGTCCTGCTCACAGCTAGATTTTAGCACCATTAATATTTCAAAGACAGAGTCATTTTTATTCTTATACCACATTGCCATCGCTACAAAGTTGCTAAATTTGACTAGGTGACCCACAAAAGAAAGACATTGGAAGTTCTGATTGAACTAAAATGTATAGAACAGTTTTTATGCAACAAGCAAGATGACTTCCAGTTCAGGCATAGAAAAAATAAATTTCTTCATTTCTGTGATGTCTATGCAATTATATATATACACCATGATGAGCAGCTAATACTACCATTGAGATTTTTGTGATGATAGTGTGATTCAGTAAGATAATCATCATTATCTTTTAAATATACCTATGATAATTTCACTGTAGTCTACAAAGGATAAAATAAAATAAACTGGGGACCTGCCAAGGAGGCAGTAATGTTCTGCTTATGACTGAAATGACATCTCCCACATAGCAAAATGATTTTGAACTGGAACTGATATTTAAAATTATTGTTTTATACCAATGTATTATAAACATTTTCTAGATAAGTTCTTGTGTGATACAGTAGGCTTTCAGTCACTAAAGCATTAATAAATATGTGCTATTGAGTGAATTACAGGTTCCTTGAACTACATAACTGACATGGATCTGTTTGTTTGGTGTTATGGTTTGGATGAGAGGTATCCCTCAAAACTTCGTATGTGAGACAGTGTAGGAAGGCTTAGCAATGAAATGATTGGGTTATGAGAGCCTTAACTTAATCAGTGAAATAATCCCCTGACAGGGATTAACTGAATGGTAACTGAAGGCAGGTAGGGTGAGGTTGGAGGAGGTAGGGCATTGGGGGGTATGCTTTTGGATATATATATACATATTTGTATCTGAGTAGAGTAATTCTCTGCTTCCTGATTACAATGCCCTGAGCCACTTTCCTCCACCACATTCTTCTGCCTCATCTCAATCCCTGAGGAATGGAGCCAACTGCCTATATGGACTGAGACCTCTGAAACCAAACTGTAACCACAAAATCGTTTGCTCCTCTAAAATTTTTCTTGTCAGATTGTTCAGTCACAGCAGCAAAAAAGCTGACCAAAACATTTGCTTTTTGTTCCTTTGACTGCCAGGAAGGAAAACAGAGACTCTGGTCACCCTGCCCAGGCCTGCAAGAGTGGGTTTGAAGTTGAGAGGAGAGCCAGTCCTCCCGTGTCTGTACAGGTAGTCTAGAGCTCTGGCACGGAGGTCCTTCTTTATCCTTTTGTGACAAGGATGCTCAACCACTATGGCTCCACCTCCTTACAAGAAGACAGATAAAGGTGTAGGCACCAGTTTGAAGAAGGATCATGTATTATTTAATGTCCTGGAGCATATGCATACCAGAAAGCTAACACGTGAGGTGGCTCTTCTTTCAAGATGAGCAGAAAGACTGATTACCAGGTTGGCCCATATTCTCTGGAGAAGTTCCAGTCTGTACAGAAGGCAGCCCAGAAGGATTCTCAAGGGAAACCCTGCTGGAGGTAACAGGGAGCATGAGAAGACCCTGGGAACTGATTGATGGCTACCTTGTGTCACACCAATCTGAGTCATATTTAACTAAACTTTAATGGGCCTTATTATATGAAAGGGAAAACTTCATCATGCCATTGGTTAGGTAGTTACAGAGTGAATATTGTCTGTGACCTTTTTCCCAAGATTACCTTCTCCATGAAGGCCATATCAGCCCCTAGAGGTAGATGAAATATATTTCATTTTTCTATGTGATATAAACACAGATGTATTTAAAATACATAAATAAATATGCAGCACACCTGTGGTATTAAAACTTCATGGGAAGGGTCATGATATAGTGTCTAAAAAGCTTTCTTAGAATGATAACAACACACACATACAATAAAGGAAGTTTAAGAAGCTCTGTTCTATACAACATTATTTAAAGAACTCTGTTCTTTGGTCTATAATGTTTCATCCTGCTGAATGTTTTGGTGCCCCATATTACATTTTCATTAATTTTGAGGTTCTGGTTTATCAAACTTGTGTAGAAAACACTAAGCTTATCAGAAAATTTGTGAGGATTATCCTAGAAAGGAAATATACCATAGATATTTGATATGTATTTGGTACATGTTATTTATAAGTATATAAGCAAGTTATGTAAGGTCTAATATACTGGTCTTTCTTTTATAAAATTTTCTCAATTCGTTTGTCATACAGATTTGCTTTCTAGGCATTCAATTTTGACCTGGCCTATGTTACTCAGATGTTTCCATGCCTCTGACCATCTTCTATCTAGAAACCAGGATGATATGAGAAGCAGGAGTAGAATATTACTACCAATTTGTACCTATCTTGCCAATATATTAAGATTAATATTAAGTCATTTTTTCATGCTGATTTAAAATATCTTCTTATTAAATCAATTGCAACAAGGTCCTAGAAATTCAAGAAGTGCATTTCTATTTTATGACTGTTTTCAGTGAGACCATCTAGATGAAACCAGGCATGTCTAGGCAAATAAAAGCATAAAAGCAATACAATTTAAAAGGTGTTATAATAGAGTTACATACAATAGACAAGCACAAAGAAGGGAGAAGTAAAAGGCTTTCCAGAGAAAGTGACAATTGCACTGGGTCTCAAACATTCAGTTGAAAATGTCTTGGTGAAAAAGGGATAAAAGGGCAATTCTATTATAGGCAAAAATAAAGACCAGGAAACAAAAGCTAAAAGCTTATTTAACCACAACAATGATAACTGTGCCAGGTACCCTGTTTGTTGATTAAATAGATTTAAAGAGCTCTAAAATGAATATACACTGCAAAACATATTGTACATGGTAAATGCATGCAATTGTACCTGTTGATTTTTTTAAAAAGTTGTTTTGTTCATGGGATAAATCTTCTGCAAGGATTTCCTTATGGTGGAATCAGAAAACTAAGTCTGGTGTGGTAGTTGGGACCTGAGGAAGAGGGAAGCCATATGTAGAAAATCTTTGACTGCTGTGACTAATTCCCCCTGTAGGCCACAGGGAAATTAAAATAGTTTTTAGTAGTGAAAGACCCTCAACACACTTCCTTCAGGAACATACTGCCCTGATAGTGGCACAGAGAATACATTAGAAGACCAAGAAGAAGTGGAAGAGGAGAGATGCAAAAGAAAGTTGTACTATCCCAGTTTTGTGTAAGGGATGATGTGTGGACACCCACCATGGACAATGATGTTAGAAATGTGTTGATTTTCAGCCTATCTGTGTTATTGCCAATAAAGGGAATAGGGAAACTTCAGAAAGAAAACACACAGAATGAGATAATGCCAAATAACAAAACCTTGGGAGGTTTATGTAATGAAAGCTCACAGAGTTAAAGCTGAAATAACAGTGGATGACATTTGTAGAACAATATATATATATATATTAAATTATATATATATATATATAATTTAAATTACATATAATGATAAGTACAAGTTCTCAAACAAAGTTAGGTATTCCTGTGGTCCTTTTCTCCCTTCCTAGTTGTAAACTCAATTTTTTGAAGATCTAAGAACATTATAGGTTGATGTCACCAAAAATTTTAATTTTATGTTTTTTTTTGTATAATCCTGCTATTTATAAACCCAACCAAGAATGCTGAGCAGGGATGTGCACTGGGGCTTCTCAGAGCAAGGAAACTCAAGAAGCTTGTTTTGTTCCGTGTTTCTCATGCTGATTGCATCTACTTTCTCACATCTTCAAGTGCCTGCTCGCTTCTTGTTGGAGTAGTGCTCCTACAGCTCACAGATAACTATACGCCCCCCTCACTTTAGGGATTCTGAGATCATTTGTCCAATTCCTAATTATCCACAAGAATAGTAGAGTAGAACAAAAATAAAATAAAACAGAAAGGATAACCACAAATTTAATTTTTGGCAGACTCTAATAGAGTCGTCTGAGGTGAAGTAGTCTGTGTAGCAGTCTCCATACTTGGAATCTAGTGGGGGTTTGATTGTCAGCTTCCCTAAATTCTCTGAGCCATAGACTACCCATGGATAGGTATACCGCTACCTGCCCTGCATACCTTATAAGATTCAGGTAGCGTGTGGCACATTTGTAAAACAATACTTGGAAAAATAACATAGAAAATTATCAAAGTGTTAAGAATTTTTGCACCATACCAAATAAGTATTTTATATTCTAGCTCATATAGGTCTATCAGTATTGTATACTCTGTTTTGTTAAAAAATATCTTGAGTAGGAGAATGCTGTCCATCTTTCTCAAAACTAGAATCCAGGCATCTAGAAGTTAGGATAATTAGCTATGTTTATTCCACAGAAATTTAGTTTTTAATAATAAAATCCTGTTTATAATTTTGTGATTTTATGATCATGTCTGTAACTTCAGGTGCAATTCATACTCACGAATGGACCTGTACATCCCTTTAATATTCTCCGGTTTTGCTGCAATTATTGTGCTTTGCTATCTTAATTACCAACTCAATCTTCAAAGAGTGTTGTAAGAGTGTAGTTAGAGGCAATGACATGCTGTAACACTCACACAAAGAAATCAAAATATTTTCAGAGACACAGTTGAAGTATCTCCCGCTAAGGGAACTCTGGGCTTTTATGTCTGAGTCAGTGCCCCTCCACTGTAAATGTTATGCAAAATCAGATTGTCTAATAATTTGGAAACTATGCTCAGTACATTCTCTTTGACAATGCCTATTTTTATCTATTTAAAATCCCCTTTAACATTGCTCTTGTTAGCATGTTCTAAGCAGAGTTTAAAATATTCTCACTCCACATTTTTTCAAAGTATATTTCATTACATTTTAAGTATTGCTTTCAGAATTTGAGTTTAATTAGGACAAATTTTCTCATTCCCAGCTAATAAGATATTTAACAAAAGCAGGCTAATAATACTTTGAATATTTTACATTTTTCCATTTATTAAATTTATTTTTAATTGATACATAAAATACAACATTGTACACATTGATGTGGTAATATATTTTAATATATAACTCTTTATATTTAAAAGAGATTAAATGTATCTGTTTCTTAATTTATCATTTTTTATGGTGGAAACACTCAAAATCTATTCTCCAAGCCCTTTGATTTTAAGAGGCAAAGAATTTTTATTTTATTCTTTTCATCTAGTTTTTGTTTATCCTCCACTTAGTAATGTTTGTGGTGCTGGAGATTAAAGCTAGGTCCTCCTGCATATCAGGAAAACATTCTACCGCCCAGCTACCTCTCTCTCCAGTCCACTCCTAGCCTTTTGAAATACACAGTATATAACTGTTATCTGTAGTCACCTTTAATATAGAACACCATTGATCAACATTCTTTTCCCTTACCCATGTCCTTCAGATCTCTACAGCTTTTCTGATAATTCCATTTTTCTGACTTCCAAGAGATAAGCATTTTTTAGATTCCAGGTATGAGTGAGATCATGTGGTATTTGTCTGTTCCTGGTTTATGAATTAATATAACAATCTTAACAAAATTATCTGCAGTCCTATCCACCTTGTCACAAATGACAGGACTTCATTCTTTTATATCGCTACATAATGTTCCACTGTGCATATACACCACACTTTCTTTATCCATTCATCCTCAAATGGTTACTTAAGTTGTTTCCACCTCTTGATTATTGTGAATAGTACTGCAAGAAACACAGAAATCCACATGTTTCTTTAACATGCTGATTTATTTTAATTTAGATATATGCCCAGTATTGGAATTGCAGAATCATACTCTAATTGCATTTTAAAATTTTTTTGAAGAACCTTCATACTTTTTTCCTTAATGTCCATTCTAAATATCATTTCAACCAAAAATGTGCAAAGGTTTCTTTTTCCCCACAACTTTGCCAGAGCCTGTTATTTTTGGCTTTTTGATAGTAACTCTTCTTCCCAGATTGAGCTGACATCTCATCATTATTTTTATTTGAATTTCCCTGATGATTAGTGACTTTGAGGATTTTTTCATTTCGTAACTGCTGACCATTTTGGGATATGCTTGTTGAAGTCTATTGCCTATTTTGAGTCTGGATTATTTATTTTTATGTTATAGAGTTCCTTGAAATTTGTTATATGTTCTGGATATTATCCCTAGTTAGATGTATAGCTTGCAAATATTTCCTCAAATTCTCAAGGTTTTGCTGCACTCTAGAACTGGATTGCAAAGTATAGAAGGCTACCAAATAAGGAAAACCTGTTTTGAACATTCAGAATCCCTCAGCTCTGGGGTAAGAGAGAACATCTTATTTTATTTACTTATTTTATTGATTCTTTTTTTCAGGTATACATGACATAAGATTACTCAAAGACATGATTATAAAAGCATGGAGATTAACATTCTAATTCAGTCTCCAGTTTTTCCCCTTCACTTCCTTTCCTTCCACCCCATTTATAATATATATATTATATAAATGGGATGGGAGGAAATACACACACACACACACACACTCACACACATATATATACATGCAGTAATATGATATACAATGACATACTTATAAAAGCTAGGAGTGTACCTTTCTTTAACTCGGTTTCCAGTATATCTCCTTCCCCCCTTTTCCTTCCACACTGTTTTCTTTATAGATATATTTGACAATATTATAAACATTGGCATTTTTATAAAAGCTTGAAGAATAATTTATTCTAACTCAGTCCCCATTATTTCCCCTACTCACCCCTCTCCCCCTGCTGCCACTCCATTCTCTTCCCTCTACTCTACTGGAACTGGTACAATCATTCTGGAAAGCAGTACAGAAATTCCTCAAAAAATTAGAAATGGATCCACCATTTGACCCAGCTATCCCATTCCTTGGTATATGTCCGAAGGATCTAAAATCAGCATACTATAGTGATATGGGCACATCAATGTGGAAACAGTCAAGGTACCCTTCAACTCATTAATGAATAAAGAAAATGTGGCAAATACACACAGTGGAGTATTACTGAGCCACAAGGCAAATGGATGCAATTGGAGAATACTATGCTAAATGAAATAGGCCTGTCTCAAAAAATCAAAATTCAAATGTTTTTTCTGATATATGGAAGCTAATCCAAAATAAGGAAAAGAATAGAGGAATGTAAAAATGGAAAGGAAATTGAGGCAGGAGAAATGAAATAGAGAAAGTTCATGGAAGGAATCAGACTTAACTTTCTCATGTTAATCTATGAACATATCATAGTGAATCTCATCAACATGTATATTAAGTCACTAAATAAAAAAAACTATTAATAAAGAACATCAGGGTGCAGTTGTGGCTCAGCTCTTATGCCGCTTGCTTGGCATGCTAAAGACCCTGGTTCAAACCCTGGTTCCAACCCCAGCACCACATATACAATTGTCAGAGAAACAAAAACAAGGTAGGAACTAAATAAAATGGATTCTCTCTCTCTCTCTCCCTATCTCTCACCATGCCTTTCTCTCATAAAAAAAAGTCTTATTTCTAAAATTTCGGGAATGTTGTATTTTCTCAGACATCTTCATCAATGTTTGTCATCGTCATGTAGCAGGTAAGTGTGGCCCTGAACTGAACACATTTCACATGGTACTTGTAAAATTTGGATCAAAGATGAAATCTTTTTTTATTTTTCATCATCATCTTCCCCTGCTATGATTAATGTCACCAAGGAACCCAAATCAGAATTATGGAAATAATTCTTTCCTGACCCTCATTGTCCTGTTACTCCATGATGCACTTAAGTGACATTGATTCCACATCTTATATATTTCCCAAGTCGTTCTTCTTTTTCCAATTTTATTACCTTTGTCCTAGTTTGGATTTTATTATTTTTTCTTTACATCACTACTCCCAACTATAGCCTTCAATCTTGTCAACGTTTTTGTTTTTTCTATCACTAAACTTATTTTGGAGGGATTTAGGCTTATGGAAAAATTGAGCAAAAATACAGAGAGATTCTATATAATTCCTGTACCACCTTCCCCCTGTTGGTAATATACTGTGTTAATATGATATATTTGTCATAATTGATGAGTCAGTATTGAGGTCCTGTTAGCCAAACTTTAGAGTTCACTCTTTGTGTTAAATAGGTTTTCAGTTGTGACAAAAGCCTAATGTCACACATCTCCCTTTACAATATCACAGTGAATATTTTCACTGTTCTAAGAGCACTCTGAGCTTTATCTAGTCATCTTTCTCTCCCCCCATCAACATTGATAGATTCCTGAAAACCACTTTTCTTTGTCTTGTCTCCATAGCTTTTCATTTTGCAGATGTCAAGGTTGTATTCAATAGTTTGTAGGGTTTTTCACATTGGGTTCTTCTCTTAACAATATACACTTAAATTTCCTCTGTGTTTTTTTATGATTTGATAACTCATTTATTTCTGTTATTGAATAATAAATACCTAAGTGCATATAATTGCCACATTTTTTTATCATTCATGATAAAGTACATCTTGGGGCTTTTGAATTTTGACAATTGTAAATAAAGCTGCCTTTAATGTTTGCTGTGAATGTGAATATAGGTTATCAAGTCCATTGGTTAAATATCTAGAAGTTATTATTAGATATTTAGGGTTTTTTTTTTTTAGAAAAATTGCAAAGCTAAGATCTCTTTCAAAGTAGCCTTTTCATTTTGCATTCCATCCAGAAATCAATGAAAGTTCCTGAAGTTACACATGCTTGCCAGCATTTGGTGTTGTCAATGTATGGATGTTAGCTACTCTAATAGGTATATAGTGGTTTCTTGTTGTTTTAATATGCAAGTACATATTAATGACAACTGTTAAATATCTTTTCAGATGCTCATTGATTGAATATTTTCTTGATCACATGTCTAAGAACTTTTCCTTAGTTGTTCATTTGTGCATGTTAAAGAGAGAAAGAGAGAGACAAAAAGAGAGAGACGTGCTGGGGGAAGAACTCAGGGTCTCATACATGTTAAGCAAGTGCTCTACTATTGAAATACAGCCCCAGACCAGTGAGCTTTTAATTTGTTCTCTTCTTTTTAAGTTTAAATAGTGTATTTAAGTTTAAACTTGTGCATTTTAGATAAAAACCTTGTATTAGCTGTTTATTTTGCAAAAATTTTCTCCCAGATTGTGGATGGCATTTTCATTCTTTCAAACTTGTCTTTCACATATTAGAAATTTTAAATTTTAATGAAGTATTATTTATCAAATGTTTCTATTATAAATTATTTTTATGTTGAATGTACTTAAACATTTATTGCAAAACTGATATCATGTTCTTAAATTTATATAGTTTTTTATTTAATATTTGATCTATGATATTTTTAAATGAATTATTGTAGGTTCCATTTCTAGATTTTGCTTTGTTTTGTTTTGGCATGTGGCTATCCAATTTTTCCAGCACCACTTGGTGAAACAATTCATTTTCCATTGGATTACCCTTTACTTGTCAGAATTGGCTGATAGTATTTGTGGTGATATATTTCTGGGTGTCTAGTCTGTTCCATTGGTCTGTATGCCTGTTCTTTCACCATTACCACAGATTATCTGGAGACTAGTTTTATAGTAACTCTTCATGTCACTGTCAGTTCTTTGACATTGTTCTTTAATATAAGTTAGTTATTTTGGTTATTTTGCCTTTCTAAAGCCTTCAGGTTCTCGTTAATAATAGATACAATGTAACTTGGTAAGATTTTGATTGGCACTGTGTTGATTCCATAGATTAAACTGGGAAGAGCTGAAAGCTTGGAAATATTTTTGTCTTGCCAACCATTAACATGGGCTATATCTCTGATTAGAACTTCTTTGACTTCTCGTACTTACTTTTTTTTTTCCCTACACATAATCAATACAACATGACTCTGAACATTGAAATGTAGTATTGATATTTTAAATTTCTCTTGGTTATCCTTGACTGCTCCAACCAAGTCTAGTTTTCTGTTTCATTCTCTGAAACCTACTGATTGCTCTAGCATCCCTGGCTTTTTTTTTTTCCTTTCATAGTTGAATGTCCAACTGCATTGTATTTAATTTTCCTCTTAAATGATCTGAAAAATTTTATTCCTTTTTACTCTTGACTATTATGTAATTAAAAAGTTGAAAAAAATAGGTATTTTCCTTTTTAAAATCCTTTGAAAATTAAATAAATAAAACCATCAATACATATCCAGTGACAACTAATGAAATTTAGATTTCTATGCAAGATGTTGATTTCCTAATAAGAGAAGTAAGATTCACAGCAAGAGCTGGGCATGATGTGTACAGCTCCAATATGTATGTTATACCATCATGGGAATCATAAAACAATAATAAATATGCAAATTGAACACCCTGCCCTTATAGAGTATAGTGCTTAAATTATTCACAGGCAAAGGAGAAATGACCTTCACTTGTACATCCTTGTTAAACTTCTTTACTTTTGCATACAAAAGAACACCTAAATGATTCATATGCTATTTTGATTCTGCATTATGTATATCAATATCTCTGCACGGAATAGTATTTTCTTTATCTTTACTGAGATTTCTAATCTGTAACTAGAACTCAATTCAATGGTCATCAACTTTATGAAATTCTCTCTGATTCCCTAAAACTCTGAGAGAATGAGCCATTTATTATTTTCTCATTTCATCTGTAATTTTTTGTTTACATGAAAATTTATCTCACTGGAGTTTTTAATAGGTAGGGATTGAATTTTATCTATTTTTGAATGATGTTTCCATAAGAACCTGTGGTATGAAAATACTTATTATTATTTGTCTCAAAGCATATGATTCTAATTAAAGATTTTATTTGAATTTTCAAATTACACAAATTCATATTCATTATTTTTTGACATTGGATAGATGAATCTTGATGTGTTTCTATTTCTTATATTTTAATACCCTCAGTATCTGATTTATGTTGTGGTTATTTGTAAGATAAATGCTAATGAACAAGTACCATTACCTAAACCACATACTGTATTCAGATCTTAACAGTGTTTTATTTTTTAATCAGTCAACTTTTTCTATTCCAGAGTACATCTATGGTCCTACTTGACATTTAGATTTAACGTATAAGTTTATTGGTAATGAGTCCACTGTTTGACACTTCATGATCCTATGTGGTATGGAAGATGAGTGAAAGCCTGTTTTTATTGAATATTTCCGTAATACAGTCACTTTTCAAATATAGCATTCTGTGATGGAAAGAACACAGATTTCTCATTTTACAGCTGAGAATTTTGTTGCAAACAAAGATCACATACATGTGAAAAATATTTCAGTAAGCAATTGACAAAACCAATATACAAAGCAGAGTGGTTTAATCTTCAAAATTATTTCCTATCACTGACTAATAATTAGATATGATTATGTTTACATGATCCTCAATGAAATGAATGCAGTCATTTACAATGTTGCTTTCCTATTTTATTGTCAATAATTATTTTGGTAAAATATTTCTATGAGCATAATTTCTAAGTCAATTTCTTCAATTTCATCTTGTTCTGTGTTAAATAAGCAGGTGAGAACAACATCTCCCAAAGTGCTTATTTGAACTTGACTAATCTCAAATTCAGTAGGATAGTAATAAATTCAAAACCAAGAATTATTCATCAATCTGACCTAGTTCTTTGAAGATATGTGGAACTAGCTATTTATGTTCTTTCCCTGAACAATTCCTTGAACATTCATTAGCATTGGTTTCAGTGAATGCATTTTATTTTCTTTACGTACATATAATGAAGTGATGGCCAAAACTCTTTATATAAGATTTGTACAAATTTCAGTAACATGTTGATTCTGTTGGTCATTTTGCAATGCACTAAATACCTGTGGAATTTTATTAGCTTCTTAAAGAGCTATTGTAAAATATCATATTAAACAACATGTTTAAATCACAAAATATTGTTCCACATAGCACCAGTTGTATTACTATAATGATAATCGTTATTACCATGACTATTACTTGCTCCATGGAGTGATAAAGTTCAGCTTTTCTAAAATTCTTGTTTTATATGTTCCCCTGTATTTAGGAGAAAGTTGAGAATAATGGCAAAGCATCCTGACATCCAGTATCTATATTTTTAATAATATCATTTCAGCAATATTATGAAAAATTCACTGCTAAGAAAAATTAATTTGTCTTAGGTTAAACCAAGATTTTTGTGGACCATAGTCCATTGCTTTTCACCAAAGCACACGTATATCTCTGTTTCATGAAAATCATGAAGGTGGGGTAGGATAAGTAAATTTATCTTGGAGTTAAGATTTTTTTTCTAGTAGATTTTATAGCAGTTTTCAGAGGCAGATGTAATTTTGTATATTCCAAATTCAATGAAAGAAGTACTATTTATTATATTTTTAAAATATAGTTTATTTGTCCTGTCCTCTCCTACTTTGGCTATTCAAGAGCATATTAAGGTCTAATTTTAATATGACACTTGCTTTAAAAACTGTTTGTGCTCCATCTATTAAGATGATCATTTGAATCCTGTCCTTAATTCTGTTTGTTATGAATCACATCTATTGATTTGCATATGTCAAACCAACCTTGCATTCCTGGAATGAAGCTCACTTGATCATGCAGTATTATCTTTTTTATGTGTTTTTAAATGAGGTTTGCTCACATTTTATTAAGTATTTTTGCATCAGGGATAATGGTCTGTAATTTTCTTTTCTTGATGCATTTTTGCTGTGTTTGGTATCAAGGTTTTGGTTGCCTCATAAAAAAGCATTTGGGAGTGTTCCATCGCTTTCAGTTTTTTTGAATAACTTAAGGAAACGTGGTGTTAGTTCTTCCCTATAGTTCTGGTAGAACTCAGTTAAGAATCCATCAGGTTCTGGGCTTTTCTCTCAGCAAGGCTTTTGATTGCTATTTCAATGTCATTGCTTGTTATTCATTAGTTTTAAGTTTCTCTACCTTCCTGATTCACTCTGCATAGGTTGTAGTGGTCTAGAAATTTGTAGGAGTCTTCCACATTTTCTAGTTTATTGGAGTATTGGGGTATAAATTTTAAAATAGGGTCTGATAATTCTTGGGATTTCAGTGGTGTCTGTGGTGATATCTCCCTTTTCATCTCTAATTTTGCTGATCTGTTTCATTTAAATTTTCTGATTAAGTTGGATAAGAATTTGCTAATTCTATTTTTTCAAAAACCAACTTCGTTTCATTGATTCTTTGCTTTGTCTTTATTTCATTGATTTCAGCTCTTTATTATTTCCTGTCTTCTATTTGTTTGGGGGTTGTTTTATTCTTCTTTTTGGAAGGACTTAAGGTGGAGCATAAGGTAATTTATTTTTGATCTCTCTAATTTTTAATATAGGCACTCACAGCTATAAATTCCCTCTTAGGAATACTTTTGTACTGTCCCAGTACTCTGTGTCTTTGATCTCATTCATTTCTAGGAATTTCTTGATTTTTGTTCTCATTTCTTTTTTGAACCATTCTTCATTCAAGAGAGTATTATTTAATCTCCATGTATTTATGTGATTTCTTTTGTTTTGCTTGCTGTTAATTTCTAGCTTCATTCCACTGTGATCTGATAGGATACAAGGGATTATGTCAAATTTTTTGTATTTGCTAAGATTTCCTTTAGGACTTAGAACATGATCTAATTTGGAAAACGTACCTCAACAGATACAGAAAAGGCCTTTGATAAAATCCGACACCCATTCATGTTCAAAACACTAGAGAAGCGAGGGATCACTGGAACTTACCTAAACATTGGAAAGGTCATTTATGGAAAACCTATAGTCAACATCATGCTAAACAGAGAAAAACTGAAAGAATTTCCACTAATATCAGGAACAATATAAGGCTGTCCATTCTTGCAACTCCTATTCAACATTCTCCTGGAAACATTAGCCATAGGGATCAGGCAAGAAATGAAAATTAAAGGGATACAAAGAGGAAAAAAAGAAGTCAAACTATCTGTTTGCTGATGATATGATCCTATATATAGAAGAACCAAGAAACTGCACCAGAAGATTTCTAGAACTTCGAAACAAATTTAGGAAAGTTGCAGGATACAAGATCCACTCCCGTAAATCAATAGATTTCCTATACTCTAACAGTAAATCAGCTGAGGAATAAATAAGGAAAGCCATCCCATTCATAATAACCTCAAACAAATGAGTAAGTTAATTATTTGGAAATTATTCTAACTAAAGAGGTAAAAGAGCTCTATAACAAAAAATATAGAACACTGAAGAAAGAAATTGAAGTAGTCATTAGAAGATGGAAAGACATCCCATGCTCTTGGATCAGCAGAATCAATGTTAAAAAGGCCACACTATCAAAAGCACTATACAGATTTAATGTAACTCTCATCAAAATACAAATGTTATTCTTCGTAGAATTAGAAAAACAATTCTTAATTCATTTCAAAAAATGAGCGACCCAGAGTAGCCAAAGAAACACTAATCAAGAAAAGTGAAGCAAGAGGAATCACAATACCTGATCTGAAATTATACTACAGAGCTATAGTAACATCATGGTATTGGTATCAAAAGTAGACATGTAGACCAATAGAATAGAATAGAAGACAGAAAAATCCACAAATCTAGAGCCTTTTGATATTTGACGAAGAAGGCAAAAATATATCTTGGTGAAAGGATGACTTTTTCAAGGAATGGCATTAGAAAAACTTGTTAGTTTTATGTAGAAAAATGAAATTACATCCTTATCTATCACTCTGTACAAAACTCAAAAACTTAGGAGTCACAACAGAAACCTTATAACAGTTAGGAGAAAACATAGGGTCAACACTCCATCACATAGGAGCTGGCACCGACGTTCTTAACAAGACCCCCCAAAGCTCAAGAAATAAAACCTGTTAGGCTGGCTGGGGGTGTGGCTTCAGCTAGCCCACACTTCACAGCATCATGGCCCCTGGCTGGGGGCATAGCTTCAGCCAAGACACTGAGGCCATTACTGCTGGCTAAGGGGCAGGGCAAAGGGCAACTTGCCTGTGAAAATAACAGCCAATTGGGATGCTGACTGACAAGCCCCAATGGATTGATTGACCCACCAGCCAGTCTCTGAAGGACCAACCCCATAATGAACTTCCAGGTAGCCAGCAAAACCAGCTGCCTGGCAAAGGTCCAACGCCATTTTCCCTGCCTGCCATTCTGGTTGGCCAGCCACCACTTCCCATGCCCGCCCTCATCTTGGCGGCACAGGTGAAATTGGCCCGAGAGCAACAAATCCCAGTAAACATCTCCGCCTGAACTTACACAAGTATCATTATCCTTTTTTCTGTTTTTACAAAATCAAGAATCACTAAGTGGGAAACCATTAAACTTAAGCTCTGCACAACTAAAACAATTAAGACTGTGAAGAGAGATCATACAGAATAGGAGAAAATCTTATCCAGCTATGCCTCTAATAGGGGACTAATATCCAGAATATAAAAAAAAAAATCATAAAACTTAACACCAAAGAAATAAATAACCCAATCACCAAATGGGCTAAAACCCTAAACAGAAATTTCTCAATAGAAGAAACAAAATGGCCAATAAATGTATGAAAAAATATTCAACATTTCTAACAAAAAGGAAAATGCAAATCAAAACTACATTAAGATTTCATTTGACTCCAGTTGGAACGGCAAAGATCAGGATCATGAACAATAATAAATGTTATCAAGGTTGTGGGGAGAAAGGAACATTTCTACATTGTTGGGACGGCAGACTGGCTCAACCACTCAGGAAAGCAGTATGGAAATTCTTCTAAAAACTAAGGATGCAACCACCATATGATACAACTATCCCACTCCTGGGGATCTTCCCAAAGGACCTAAAATTGGCATACTATAGTGACATAGCCAAATCAATGTTTGTTGCAGCACAATTCAGAATAGCTAAATTATGGAATCAACCTAGACCCTTGTCACTAAATGAGTAGATTAAGGAACTGAGGCATATACATACAATGGAGTTCTACTCAGCTATTAGAAAGAATGGAATTTTGGTATTTGCAAGGAAATGGATGGAAATGGAGAATATCGTGCTTACTGAAATTAGCCAAAATCAGAAACTCGAAAGTCATGTGTTTTTTCTCATTTATGGAAGCTAGAGCAAAATAAAAGATGGGGAGGGAGGGATAAGATTTCATGAAGAACCATTCAAATATCAATCAAGGGAAGTCTAGTAGAGTAGAGAAAGCAGAGGAGCAGGTGGGAGGAAGGATGTTACAGAAACAAGGAAAGGTTAAGGAGGAAGTGAAAAATCAATTGTGCCCCCCTAGGAAACAAAATAATTCCCACACAATCAATTTCAGAGGGTTATCAGCAGAGGCAAAGGACCAGGGCTAGGTGGAGTATGTTGGGCTGAATTATATTGTGGGGGATATTCACTGAATTATATTGTGTGCATGTATGAATATGTAATAACAAATCCCTTCATTATATACAACTTTAATGCAGCAATAGAAAAAAATTTAAAAACAAAATTTAAAAAACAACTGTTTATGATCCACATCTTTATCTTTACTTCACCATAGCATAACCTCAAAACATGCCACTGTATCAGACGGGGCATGAGTACCCTCCTACTAGACTAGTACTGCTGCATTATTTCAATTTTTCAAGTATGGAATTCTTATACTTCTAAAAACATGTCTTTCATCTTGAGTGTGGGATTTCATTCCATTTTTGTTATCCCCCCAATGTCCATATAATTATCCCTTCTCTGAAGCAGGGACATCATTTACTTTTTCATTTATGTAATTACAAAAAACCTTCAAATGCAAATAAAATTAAAGAGAAAAATATCTTTTCATTTTTTTTTAATAGAAGACAGATGGACATTGAGAGAAAGAATCAGTTTCATTTAGTTTATCTTGTGGCTTTCATTGCTCCAACACTGTTATTGTACCAAATTATTAACAATAAGACTAATAAATAGAGTCTATGATCTCTTTCTAATTCAATTAGAGCTTACCATATTTTTCTCTGATGGAGAGTAGAAACTTTGTTAAAAAAAATGACATACAAATTAGTTTGCATATATAATTTTCACATGTTTGCCAAGAATTTTGGGGTTAGATTTCTAGATCTTGAATCAATGAATAAATGCTTATTTATTTTTACATATTTCTCTGTATCTCTTTAGCACCTTTCATTTTGCATTCAGATTGTAATGAATAATCTTTCCTTCAGAATATCACTAACAGAAAATGCTGTCAAAATTTTGATCAATCTAATAGTGAGAAATGATATGACATTTCTCTTATTAACTTCTCACATTTGTAAGTACAATTTTTTGTATATGATTTGCTTCCTCACATTGTTGGCTATTTTCCCACTGAGTTCTTAGTGCTTGTCTTTTCATTTATTAGATCATTTCTATTAATGACATTGTCATTTGTCATTTACTTGTGGTATTTTTCATATATATTTTTATATATGTTTTTATTATACTTTTTTGTAGCTCTAATTTATATTGTACTTTGATTTTGGATTTTTCAGTTATTCTGAAAAATTGTTATGGATTAAATTGTTTCCATCCATGGACAAAAGATACACTTTGGTCTTAAATATAATCAAATTACCCTGAGGTAATTAGGATGCGCCTTAATCCAGTACCTAAAGTTCTTTGAGAATGGAGTAACTTGGATAGAGAGGTGCACACAGAAGAATGTGAAGAGACACAGGGTGAAGACAGCTATCTACTTGAGAACTGCAATGGACCCTTTCTGCACAGTTCTCAGAAACCAAATGTGCCAGAGCTTTGATGCCGGTGTTGTGGATGCTGGGGTTTGTTGTTGTGGATGTTGGGGTTTGTGTCCTCTTGTGGTTGAAGAATGAAACCGAGGGACACAGAGGCAAGTGTAGTAGATGGATTTGGATTTTATTTCATAGAAAGTAAAGCATAGGGAAAAGAGCAGACTTCCCCCCAAGTGGGGGAAGGGGACAGAGCCTATGAGGCAGTGAGGTTTGCCCTTTCTATATGACTTCCTCTCCTCCACTGGTCACTGCTTTCCTGCCCCTGTACCTAGGACACAGGTGCTGGGGAATTCTGGTCCAGCCTTGGGGTTGCACCTCAGGCATCAGAAGAAAAAATATGACAACTTGCTTAGCAGAAGGGTGTTTGCATTTCAAGCCACCTTGCCAGACCCTTCTCATCAGCATTGGGGGATGTCAAATTGATCTTAAAGAAAAAAAAAAAACAGTTCTCCCTTGATTGTCTGAGCTAGTCTTTGATCTTTGGCCACAAATGTCTTTGTTAGCAGAAGGAAGTCCTTGTCTGGATCCCATTGTTAGTGAGAGGATGTGAAGCTGATATGCACCTCTGATTACTGAGGGCAGTGGAATACTCTTTGCCCTCTCAGGAAAGATGACCATAAGTTAATTTTCTCCTTATGGACTCACATTATTATTATTATTATTATTATTATTATTATTACTGCCTAACTTTTATCTGCCTCACCTTCATTACATGTATTTAGCTTTCAACAATGTAAAAGTTTAAATTTCTATTATTAAAAGTTCATCCAGTCAGTGGTTATCTGCTGGGGCAGGTCTCCAAGGCTCATGAGAAAAAGAAACAAATTTACCTGTATTTTTTTAACTTTAGTATTTTAGTGCTTGTGTGAATTTTTTTCTTTTCCTATTTCTTTTTTCTTTTTCTTTCTTTCTTTTTTTTTTTTTTTTTTTTTTTTTTTTTTTTTTTTTTTTTTTTTTTTTTTTTTTTTTTTTTTTTTTTTTTTTTTTTTTTTTTTTTTTTTTTTTTTTTTTTTTTTTTTTTTTTTTTTTTTTTTTTTTTTTTTTTTTTTTTTTTTTTTTTTTTTTTTTTTTTTTTTTTTTT